>JANRGW010001133.1:0-21397 GCA_024733675.1 Psilopsiagon aymara | reverse complement strand
TTGAGGACACCAGAACTGCACACAATACTCCAAGTGAGGTCTCACGAGAGCAGAGTAGAGGGGCAGGAACACCTCCCCCTACCTGTCGGTCATGCTCCTTTTGATGCTGCCCAGGATACCGTTGGCTTTCTGGGCTGCAAACACACACTGCCAGTTCATGTTCATTTTCTCATCAACCAGCACCCCCAAGTCCTTCTCCTTAGGGCTGCTCTGAATCTCTTCTCTGCCCAACCTGTAGATGTGCCTGGGATTGCTCCCACACAGCTGTAGGACCCTGAACTTGTCATGATTAAACTTTATCAGGTTGGCATCAGCCCACCTCACAAGCATGTCGAGGTCCCTCTGGATGGCATTCCTTCCCTCCAACTTATCAACTGAACCACCCAGCTTGGTGTCGTCGACAAACTTGCTGAGGGATCACTCAATCCCACTGTTCATGTCACCGACAAAGTTGTTGAACAAGACTGGTCCCAAAATTTGTCAACAAGTGTTAAAGTGTGGATTTTGAAGGTCTGAGCTTAGTGATCATTAATATGGTGTGCTTGAGCAGCACCATTTGTATCTAAATGACACTTTTTTCACTCTTTGAGACTGCACCCAGTCCTGCCAGTCCCACTGATATTGTACTGATGCTTAATCGTCGAATCATAGAATCATGGAATCATAGAATGGTTTGGGTTTGAAGGGACCCTAAAGATCATCTAAATCTAAGGCCCCCACCACAGGCAGGGTCAACATCACTGGACCAGGCTGCTCAAAGCCCTGTCCAACCGAGCCTTGAATACTCCATGGATGGGGTATCCACAAGTCTGCACAACCTGTTCTGATGACTTGCCGCCCTCCTAGTGAAGAATTTTTTCCTAGTACATAATCTAAATCTCTCCTCTTTAAGTTTAATGTCATTCCACATTGCCCTACCACTACATGCTCTTTTAAAAAGTCCCTCATGCCATTTGTTTTATCTTAACCTTTTTTTTTAATCTCCGCATCTCTGAATTTCTGCCCATAGCTATGAAATCAGGCAATTTTGCGCAAACGGCCAGAAAAGGTTTCTCTCAGAAAAGGAGCCAACAAACTTGGACTGTCAAGATTGTCCATGTAAAAGGCTTTGACTAGTGAGTTCTCTTTTGTAACATTATTTGCTTGCATATTTAAGTCTTCATTAACAGGAACAATTAATGCCATTGTATATATGTCAAGTTTAAAGAATCCAAACTATAATTTATTGTTACAACTTTAAAACAAAAGGCCTAGGTATTCAGGTTAATGCAAAACTAGTAGTGAATACAGAAGTTGTAACGTAGGCAGAACTCAGCATTTTAGTTATTGCATCACACAAAGCTGTTGCTGTTGCTGCTACTGAGTTGCTTTAGTTTAAAAAGGCAGACACTGAAAGAATCTTTTTTTTATGAATACTATAGGCTTGTTATGCTTACATACTAAATATATACAGTGTTTTCCAAACCCGTAAGTCACTTAGAATATTACTGTTCCAGTACCTTTCTTCACAATTAGCGTTTGCAAAACAAATCATAAAAGCAAATATCTGTAACTTTTTTTTCCTTGAACTTGTTCTAATGCAATTTTAAAACAAGGAAAAAAATACCCCAAACAAACACAGTAGTAAGAATTCATCATAGTTGCAAAAATCATGATTTTGAGAAAACAACAAAACCAATCAACTGTGGGAAGTGTTAGCTGGGAGAAACTTGAAACCATGTGAAAATATTCTATTGATAGATTCTGCCCTCAGAAAAGCTTTATTTTGTAAAGTCACCACAACTGAAGAGGATAGCAAACAATTTACAGTATGCCAGTCATCTACCCTTCTATTGTAAATAACCTGAAAAGAGCCACATCACAGTTAATTTCTTAGTCAAAACCGGTTATAGTTAATTTCAAATTTCTAGCTGGTAATTAATTAGAAATGTTGCACGATTATCTCTCAGCACAATCTCGCTTGTTATACTAAATGAGATATCTGTCTTCTGATCACAGAAATAACAATTGTATGGTACAGACAGAAAAATGCCTTAATATGCTTTAACTTCCAATCTGGTGTCCAACTGCATGACTACTCTAATGTCTGCTATTTCTAAGTAATTTGGACCTCTGCTGGCAGGATTAAGCAAGCAAGAAGGAGCTTCTGAGACCATCAATGCAACATTAGCTAGAAGTATTGCTCAGGGCTAAAGGAGAGCTGTAATCTGTGGGATACAGACTCTGTTGACTCCCACCCGTGAACTAGGAACAGCACTTCCCCCTCCCCAACTTGAGTTACGAAGTGATGCACAGGTCTTATTTCCTCATCCTTTTACTTCCTCTTCCACATCTGTAATACTTCCCAATAATGCAATGAGGTTCTCAAAGGAAGACTCAAATGGTCTTCCAAACCCAAGGACACATATATCGCAAATTCCTTGCTTCTGCTGCTACACCATCATTGATTAGTACATAGCTGAGCCAGAGCACTGATCTGTAATCATTGGTGAACTGGTAAACACTTTATTCCCCAGACAGAGACCCCTTTGCCTCAAATAAACTCCCCATGGAAATTGTCAGCATGCCCTGAAAAGAACTTCATTGGAGTTCTAAAGAGGGAGAACTTTTGTTCAGAAAGAGCATCTGAGTGTATCCACATGGAGATGTGATAAGGGATTTTGTTTCCTGCACAGAGTGGATTTATCAGGTGGCTATGTTCAAACAGGAAAAATTGCATTACCCTGAAAGCACATGGTCCATGCTAAACACCTTGTACAGGCATTCTGATGATGTCAGTGCGTATCTGTCACAAAGCCATTATCTTCTTAAGCCCCAGCTAGCAATCAGCTTAGTTCTGATACAGAGAGATTAATATATTCACAGGATTTTGTACCAGCCAATGTAACTAGGAATGGCACAAACTGTATAATAAGTCAGCCACAAAACATGTATATTGCTATACATATCTTTATTCATTTGAAGATGTGTACAATAAAAAGAACATTTCTGGTCTCATTTTGTATTGACATAAAGCACACGTTTTGCTTAAAAAGAACCCCCACCCTGGAAATTCAGATGATTTTTTTGAAGTCTGGAATCAATTTTTTTAGTAATCTGCAGTGGTTATTCTCAAACTTCATTTTCATCTAACCTTGGAGGTGACAGTTTGTCAAACAGTCAATTTAGCACTAAGCACTACATATAGATCTCAGGGTATGCCCCCAAGAAGCTGCAGCAATTTTACACAATATTACCTATGACCATTTTTACAAGCAGAGAAGAATTAAGATGTATTTTCATGGACTGTTTATAATCTAGATTAGCCTTTTGCTTTTTTGGCTAAAGTTGACAGGTTTAGCACAGGCTGAACATGCTGACAGTCATGGACTTCACCACATACATCCAGGACCTGACAGTTTTATGATCTGTCAGATATTTGCACTCCTAAGTCCAGGGGACTCACAGTTACATTTCAGTGACAAACTTAATAGGAACACTTTTCAGGATCATGGTAAACACCAAAATTACATTCTTAGAGGAGTTTAAAATTAAAATCTTTCAAGATGCATATTCCTTCTGTGCATGAGCAGAAGTAACACCTGGCCAAAACCACATGCATTTGGTTTTGATTAAAATGTGCATCAAGCTAATTACTTTTTCATCCACACAGATTCCAAGCTTATCAATGTCGTTGTTTAATACCCTCTGTTTTCCTGACTGAACTGATTCAATGATCAAAATAACCAGCTTTGTGAGAAATCGAATTTATACAGCTGTGGAAATGAAATAGGTGAGACCTACATGTATTCTTGGTTGTCTTTTGTCATGGGACTGCAGTCTCATTTTTTATTTAAGGACCTTGCTAGCAGTTGCACTTCGCAAGATAAGGCAATGAATTGTGTGTCAAGCAAAAAAAAAAAAAAATAATGCTTGTAATGTATCACACATGAACAATATTGTTGCACTGGTAATGAAAAGTGCCAGAAGGAGTAACTCATGTGCATTGATGAAACATGGGAGCATTAATTAGACACATGCTATTTAGGACTATGTAACAGCTTTAAATGTCATAAAATTAAGTGCATGATAAAAAGTGAGTTTATTGCACATCAGAAAAAACTGATGAAGTTATGCTCCATAATTAATGAATCCCTTCAAAGTAGAACTTTCTTAGATCTTATAAATATCACCTGAACTACTGAAGTAGCTTTGAAATCATTACACTGAGCAAATTAATTAAAATTTATGAAAGATATATAGAAAATATAGCTTTCTTTAGTATTTCTGGGTTCATTGCAACCTGGTGAGTTTACAGTTCTCTAAGCTATATTTCAGATGGAGAATCCCTGGTCCTTGTTGCTAGAGCTTCAAGGCGAAGAGGAACATAGCAGAAATATTGATTTATAATCTTGCACTAATTCAGCTTGTGCTGTTCCAGTTTTGTGAATTTTTTTTTGCAACATAAAGAGTAAAAAAAGAAGACATTGTGCAGGTTACCTCCACATCATCTCACTGGGGACACTGATGTAGCTGAAAGAGTGTAATATCCTTCCAAGGGAAAAACAGGGATGCTGCTTCCTTTCCCAAGACTGGAATAAACTTCATTTTCACAGTCAAGAAGGGAACCCTTACTTCTCAATATACAAGTGTCTGGCCACAATAACATAATGCATTCAATGCAGATTGGAACAGAGTTCCATTTCCTCTCTTCACCATTCTCTCTTTTTCCCTGCAGCTGAGATAGTTATTGTAAGGCACACAGCGACAAATGCAAATTAATGCACAAAAGATCAAACCACATTTTACTATACAGAACAGTTTTAAAGAAATAAGTGACAAAGATTTGCTTTGCAGCTTTGTAGTATAAATAGAAACAGATTTTTATTAAGAGAGTAAAATAAAAGCATTTTTGAGATATGTGCCCTGTGTCTTACTGGAGTAATAAAAAATTTGTATGATGCAGTTCATTGGAAGTGCACTGGGACAAGGCTTCCTCTGGTTGCAAGGCTGATCTTTAATCAGCTTGTTCTACTGTTGCCTTTGATTATTAAGAGTTTAAATTCAAGACCACAGATCACAGCCTTGGACAATATTCTATTTATATAGCCTACAACTTCAAGACTCTCTATAGAACACTTCAATGAGCTTTAGTATTATTACTGGTGTTATTTTTAAGAAGTAGGGACAGCACAAGAATTTCCCTGATTTATAGAAATTTCATTCTTCACTGGACAAATCCTTCAATATATCACACTGAGTCTTTCATGACAGCATTAAGTAGAAAGATCACTATTGCCATTTGACTTTAGCATATCCATCAAAAGACCACTAAATACTCTTTTTTAAAGCTTCACCTTGAATGGCATTAAATCCTTTGAATTTCAATACAGACATGAACTCTATGATAAACTGTTTTGCCCTCATCTCATATTTTATAGAAGCCAGAACACTATATTCATACACTATCACATGAAGTTTGAATTACATGAATGTGCTAATGTTTCTTAATAACTTATGTTTAGAAAATTTATAATATAACAGTGTGCAGTATGAGTGTATTCTAAATGGGTTACAGATTCCCTTGAAAAAACACTTTTGTGGCAGGGCTTATAATTGGCTGCTTATTTTGCATTTGCTTGAAGCGCAGCCAAGTATGTGGTTATTAAAAAAACCCCACATTTCTTTTTCCTTTATAAAATTTATTTTAAACTGAATTGGCTAGTGGCTTTTCAGAACTGAGAGAATGAAAATACATACACACACTTTTCTGCTTTTTCTTAACACCTGTCTGATAAAAGACATACAAAATTGACTTGACAAATTTCTTTTCTCTCTCTTAGGTGAAGAGAGAGCAAAGTAGGGGACAGATATTAGAAGATTCAGTTAATGCTCAACAACAACCCGTATCTCTTAAAAAGCATCTTTTGTACAGTACATTCTTAAGTTGTGACTACATAATTTCCAAGAAGGATTGCCTAAAACACTGTATCTCATAATACACTACTTAAGTGATTTATTTTTGCAATGGAACAAGTTGTCTGCTGACTAGGTAAATGCAGTTTGGCTTCTGCTGCTGTCCATGACAAAATACATGGCCTAAATTAAAGGACCTAGGTGTGGCTTCGAGGATAAGACACAGTTGCTTTCTTGCCAACATGCCAACTTCTTTTTGGGGGAGAGCTCCAGTGATATCCTCCCTTTTGTCCTTTCCTAAACTCTACTCTCCACAGAGGAAAACCTGAGTATGGAGTTGGATGAGACCATCGTGTGCTTACCTAATCTAGAAGCTGAGGACAAATAACTTCAGAAATCAGTTTAAATGCTAGCTTAGTGTGTATTTACGTCCACATATATGAACAATAATAATTTGGAGAACTTTTACAAAGTAGATCCTGGACTTTTAAAAAGTCACAGGTAGGAAAATCATATTACTTGGGAGGCTAAGTTACATTTTGTTGGTACAACATCCAAGTTACTTACAACTCCAAAACAATGTTTAAAGGCTGTGCTAGTTTGTGTGTAACAACAGTAGCTGCTTGTATTAATTTTTCTCATCAAACTGCAACATCAAATGGTAATAAACCGGACAATTTAATGACAGTTTTAAAGATGCTCCAGCCAAGAAGCTAAAGAAACAGAAGAAACAGGCATTTATTTGTAAGACATCCCTTTCAAGTTTGAGTTAACTCCTAAATGAAGGTCTCCTGAGACATGTTACATGGCTATTTTCTGTTAACTCAGTGTAGGACAATAATTATCACTCTAAGCAATAAAGCCTTGATTCAGCACTGTATCTGTCAGTGTGAATTTTGCCACTTTTGTCAGTTTGGTCATGATTGCATGACCAAAAGTTTAGTAATCAATAAAACAAAAAAGAATGCCTGGAGAAGTAATTCATAGGCACGAAATGATGTTAAAAGCCTGCTTTCTGGAGCAAACTTTCATCAGAGATTAACTGGTAAGTTGTCATTGGACAATTTTTCCTTCTGCTCTCTGATGCATGTCTTAAATTCTGCACACAGCTATAGATAGTGTATATCACTTACATATAACCTAGCTATACACAGAATATTTTGCGGTTTAAATTGCATTAAATAAGGCAGAAACAAGTTATAATGGAAAATAGTATATATCAGCCACTTCACTTTAGTTTTCAATTCTCAACATACTTGTTCCTCATGTACCCAGGCTACAAATTCTATGCAGGACTTTAATTTTTTATCTTTTTTTACTAAGCATTTCTGTTTGTATACCTAATCTTTTTTGAAAGTAAAATTTTGGGTAGGCAGGTTGCTTGTTTCAAGATGCCTATTCAAGCTAACAGTATTTGTGGACAGTAGCTGACCAGACAGTATAATATTTATATATAATTCTAGTGCAGATCTCTTTTGTTTGAACAGGTACAGTTTATCCCAAGGAGGTAGGTTTTAGAATCAAATGTGAACCTGTTCTTCAACATTATGAATGGCATTTTTGGTTAATAAAATATTTTGAAAACTGAATTTTACTAAGCATGCGGAGCTAATACAAAATGTGCATATATATTCAAGCAAAGGTAAAAGAGAAAGATTTAAATATGAATGTTAATATATTATTATGAAAATGAATAGGGAAATCAGATTCCATGGTGACTGCGCAAACATTTGCACTGTGGAAATTCCTGCAGCATTCATGGGCAGGTCCATCCAATAGAACCTACACTTCATGAGATAATCTTCTTCAATTTTTAAAAAGACCCTTGTTAAATCATAAATCCAACTTATTATAAGAAGGAAATGAAAAAGATTTTTTTGTTTGCTTTCAAAATCTAGGTAGCATTGCTACCACAATGTTAATATAGAAAACAGATTTTTTCAATTAATCACTGAAGTAATTATTCTCACATAGAGGAGATACTTCATAAAGAACATATATTAAGATTCATACATCTGTAGACTAGAAATAATTTATTGCCCAGACATTTTGCTTAAGTATAAGCAAAATGTGTGTAAATATCAGAAAAATATGGGGGTTTGGACAGAGACTAAAAAGAACTGAAGTAGGCTCATTTTGAACATGAGTATTTAAAACAGATTGTGAAAATTAAATTTAGAAAAATTCTCTTAAAATATTTGTAACATATGAAAAAAATTGTGCAAGCATGTTCAGAAAACTTTTTATCCCAGATTTTATGAGAAGTTAGAAAACATTGCATGTGCATGTTTACTCTCAGACTGTTACAGAAGGCACTGGTAGCTTTATATTATCTACTAATTGCATGCCTCTAGCTACTCACTAGTACATCTACTTTATAACAAGCTTTCTTTGCTACTTGTTGCATGTGCAACAGCTGGTCACTGTCAAGCGCAACACAATATATGTGGCACATCACAGCTTACTTATGTATTTTACTGTGTTAAATGGAAGATAAGAAGTGGGATCCTGAAAGAAGGAAGATTCTGAAAAGCATGAAGGCCAATTGAATCAATACTTGGTGCATCGGAAGTGCAATGATAATGATAATGTCTGTTTCTGTTTCTCAGGACAGGAATTCCATTTTATAAATGACTAGTGCTAAATCAGAGATTAGAGATTTAGAGACTTAGCTAATCAGAGATTTAGCCACAAATTCTATGCAGGGCTTTAATTATTTATTTATTATTATTTTTTTTTTTTAATCTGCATTTCTGCTTGTATACCTAAACTTTTTTGAAAGTAAAATTTTGTGTAGACAGGTTGCTTGTTTCAAGATGCCTATTCAAGATAACAGTAATTGTGGACAGTAGCTGACCAGACAGTATAACATATATAGATAATTTTAGTTAGGATCTCTTTTGCACTAGAGATTTAGCGCTGAGATTTTCTTTGGCTATTTGTTCAGTCACTGAGAGCAAGCAGGAATGTACCTCCCTTATGCTATCACTTCTCTTGGGTTTTTTTTCAATGATAGACTTCAAGTTTAGAAAAAAGTCTTCCCTTCAAAAAAAGATAACCAATAAAAGGGAAAGAGCATTTTCAGTTAATTAGCAAGACTGCTGAGTACTGAGACTCTTTGGCCTTACGTTTCAATTCTGTCCTGAGAGCATATGCTGCCTGCAGTAACACAGTAAAAATACAGCAAAACCAAATTGTTGCGAATAGGTGTGAAAACATAAGTGTGAGTCTTAAGGAAATGATATCTTAACATAGGCTGTAAAACTGGGCTAGAAGGTCACACCTAAACCCAGCTTTATGACAGACCTGGAGGTGAGCCAAAATCAGCAACAGAATTGCGTTTGGAAGCTATTAGTAAGACAGATATCAGCTATTTGGAGAACAATGGATGCTCTATTTAAAGAATTACAGTTGGATGATTTTCTAAGACAATTTTTAACTCATTAGGGTCAATAAAAAGACTTATGATACAATATGCATTATCTATCTATCTATCTGATGTGGAAAGCAGCCCTGGGAAGGCCGTATTTTGTGGAAAGTTCAAGAAAAAAACAGAGTAGTTTGTAGAGATCACCTCAGGCGAATGACAAATTCTCCCAAACTGTCTGCAAATGACAATGAGGGAGAAATACCACCTTAGTTTCAAACAGGGACAGAAAAATCTATAACCATAATCCACATTATAAAGTGACAATACAGCCTATTTTTCAGAATGTTTAACACACTAATAACTGGAAAAAAACCTCCAAAACAAACAACCAAAAAAACCCACAATCCCAACCAAAAACAAATGAAAAAAACACAGAAGAAATTAGGTGGACAGAGATAAAAGTAAATTTAAGGCCAAAGATTGAGCTCTTCAAAACTAAAAATGTGACGCTTTGTAGATAGGAGCCAGAGTCTCAAATTGGTCATATACATTCAAAGTCTCCACCGTGATGCCAGTTTAATGTATCTGAGATCTCTGTCCCTTCTGAGCTGTGCATGGAGGGAAGAGGGGGAATGTTTCCAAACTAACATTCAGATATGCTTCTGGATTTTACTGTCAAACAATCTCAGACATGAAACTGCTGATAAAATGCTCGACTTCAGGTAGCATTCAGGTCTTGGCTGATGCTCAACCAGTAAATATCCCTGTAATGGTTTATTAGATTTTTGATAATCATTTGAGAGACCTGAAAGATACTTTTTTAAATTTTATGGGATTTTATCCTAGTGAAGCTGTCAAACTGTGGCACAAAATGTGCTTGGTCTTATCACTGGTTAAAGCTGGTTGTATGTCATGAAAACATTTATTAAAGGTCTTCTGCTTTTTTAATTTTGTATGTTTAATTTTTGTGATTCAAATCTACTGGGAGAAGACTGCACATATCAGAAAGACTGGAATTTCAGCCTGTCAATATTTTTGATTATGGAAAGAGGCAGAAACACAGACTTTGTTTGAAGTTAGCACCTGTACTGGAGGTAGGATAGAGGCATTGCTGTGTTCCGACAGAAAATGTACATGAAGGGCAACAGAAAAAATATCAGGTTGACTATGAAAATAAACTAAAACAAAAATCTGCTTAAAACCAGGCCTTGCACCCCTTACATATGCAGTCATGCAAATCTTTTTTCTTCAAATATGTTAGTACTTCATACAAAAATAAGCAACAGAAGGTTTTTCCCTTAAGAAGAGATTCTCTATGTTCTGAAACCCTAATGGATTTTTCTCCTTTCTTTGAGTCAACGAGTAGTTCGCGCTACTGTAGCAGCATACAGAGGTTTTAATAGATTAAGGCTGGAGTCCCTTCAAGATTTCCAGCATTTTATAGATTTCAGAGATTTTATGAAAATAATACTCTTTTCTACCTGCACAAATACTGAAAGTTTTGAATATATACTTCTGTAATCAGATCCATAGTACATGTTTAAAAGAGACTTTTAAAAATAGATGTATTCAAAATCTAAGTGTTGGAGAGAAGAAATTGCAAGTACTTTTAGTAAGTTCTGATTGCACTCAGAAAATGTACATCTTAAATTAGACTGCAGTTATCTAACTTTAGGTTCTAACCACTGGACTTCTGTTTGCACAATTTAAAACCCATAATTCTCTTTCTATATAGATTGTTTTAGACTAGGAATGTCTTGAACGTGATTGTTATTTCAATCGACTTCATTTTTTAAAACTATTACTTGCTCTCTCAGATCTCAGTTCCTTAATGGAGTGCTTGTAAACTTGTAAATTTTGATTCTTTTGAAATTGTAAATTTTGATTCCTTGTAGAAAACTAACCAACATACAGTAAGCACTGTTTCACTAATGATAAATTGTGTTACTGATGAACATAAAAGCACTTGCTGCCAGCCTGAGCACAGCTTAGAACTGCAATTCTGTATGTTCATGAAAACCAGTGTTATGCGAAAATTTCCAATACCTTCTTGATTTTCAATGACCTTTTAAATACAAACTTTCATTGGTGTGGTACATTCTTTTGCTAATTCCCCTAATAGATTTCAAATCACATAATCCAAATTACATTATTTGCATATGAACATCTTTTTTAATAATACCCTTTTTATGATCCTTAACAATAGCTGATGTATTTTTATGAGTTCTCCCTATCTTTGCAATTATCTTTTTGTTGAACCACTGTATATTGTCCACTAATCTATTACCTTACTTACGCAATATAAAGAACCTCCCCCCAGCATTAAAACATAATCTTTCTAATGAAGCCAAAGGTATTACTAAGGTGTCATTTTTTCCCTTAGATTAAGCTGAAATGACTCGCTGAATTTCTTTGTTATGTTCTCCATTTTCATTTCAGGCATTTTGACTTCTGCTCTCAGATAATTTTAAAAGTAATTTCTGAATCTGTACTTGCACCATTTCTTTCTTTATCTCACCTTTTCAAGACAGTCTGTAAGTTCTTGATTGCCTAAGCTTTCTGTCCCACTTTTAGTATTTCCCCTCAGCATTTACTTCTCAAGGACAAAAATTCCACTTTTCTTCCTCAGGCAGGCTCACACTGTGGAGTGGGAAGCATCATGCAAGTTCTGTATGCAAAGTCTGGTCAGACTACTAAACTTTTAAACAACGTTTTTTGAAACAGCTATTTTGCAATACTTTTGATTCACTTGCACAGTCTGGAAGCAGATAAAACACATCTGCTTTAGAAAGCTACACAGGCACTTGAAGAGGCATCAAAGAAAATATTCTAGGTTATTTATCCTGCATGCTTCACTGAGGGACCTATGTCTTGAGTTTTAATGTTTAGAAACATTGGGAAATGAATAATTTCATACAAGCCAACTTTCTCAGGTCACAATGAATTCCCGTCAAAGCTATGAGAAGCCTGCTTCTACCTCTGAAGCCCCTGACTCAGATGTTATCCATGTGATGTGAATATTCAATGACATTTGTAGTCTTGCAGGTCTAGAGTGTCTTCTTGCTCATTTTTATTACTGATAGATTTAACTGCACTGAACTCTACTTCCTCAAAAGGTACGCAGCAATAGGAATGCCCTGGGGCTGTTCTAAGACAGCTTTACATGAAGAACTTGAGGCAATATTCCCTTGTTGTCTGGGACTCTAACATTTTAAGGAAAAAGACAGTTTTCTCATATGTATCTGGGTCAGTAACTACACTTGTTTTCCCCAGTGAGATTTGATTTTCCAGTCACTTTAACTCCCAGCACACATTTTATTAAGGGCTGCTATTTCCTTTGAGCAGCAGCTGCCTCAGTACTGGGGACTTTTTATTGCCCTAAGAGGCAAAAAGAAAGTGGAATTAAGCTTAGGCTGGTCAAACTGTAATATAACAAGACTCAACAGATGCCAACTATTTTTTAAGGCTGAAAGCCATTATGCCATATATAAAGGACAAAGATGAGACCAGCAGATCCATGATGAAAAGATGGCAAGTATAACCTTATCAATTAAAGAAAATGTAGCAGGTAATGCAATAGATCAAATAGTGCTGATAGGACAAAACTCTCCTTCAAACTGTAATTTCACAGAATTTCTAATCAGATGTTATCAATAAATGCAAAATTCTTCCTTCAGCAAGACAAGAACACTTGAAAAAGAAGCATCAGGTGACACTGGTGGACAGCACATCTCTAAATACAGAACTAGTTTAAGCCCAAAATATTATTATCATTTTACAACAGCCACATTCATTCTACATTACAGCAGCCATCTGTGCAAGTTTTGAAAATAATTTATTTTACTTTTATGTTACTACAAGTTATTTAACCCTTTAATAAATGTACATGCTACTTTCTACAACACTCTGTATGGAAGGAAACCTAGGACTAGACAAACAAAATTGGCAACTGAGAATAAAGAATCATAATCCATTTGACAATTACAAGTAGAGTTTTGACGTCTCCTGTGAGAAGATAGAAATCACCAGAATAACAGGAGGCATGATGTTTCCCCTCTCACTACTCTTTTAAAACAACTCCTGAAATATAACTAATGATCTGTTGGTTTTAAAAGATGCAGAATCTTCAAAAGATCTGGATGACACTTTTAAGAAATTGCTCACTGTAGCATGTCAGCATACAAAATGACAATGACAAGGAAGACCCCAAGTAAAAATGAATGCCTGCAACTCACTTTATGAGAAGAGGCTCAGAGGCTTGGCATTTTCAGAAGATGTGAATGCTTCTCCATGGAGAAGACCCATAGGTACACTGCAGCCTACCACAAGTCTTGTCCTGACCACCCTCCTCAGCAGCTGTGCTCCAAAGCATGTCAGTCTAATGTTTAAACCTTTTATTTCAGAAAAGCTTTGTCATGCATTTATTGGTTTTTTTGGTGTTGATAAGATCGCTTTTGTTACAGCAGTTTCCCCTTACTCAGTCATTAGGTCCATACAATGAAATGAGAATTAAGCCTATCAGCTAGATAACATGCTGATATAAGAATAAAGCATGCTATAAATCTGGATGTGCAGACAAATGTAAGCATGGAGACTGTGCATGTATATGTAGATACACAACACTCATACAGAAAGAACCTTAATCTGTTTTCTTGTTTATTTAGTGATGCAAGTTTCACAATTTACTATGACAGTTATTTTTAATTCTCATAAGTTAATACCACATATAGAATAAATAAAATATGTTAACTACTTAGTATGAGGGCCACTTTGACTAGAATCAAAACCAAAAGTACAATGAACGTGAAACATTAAGATTAGTTTTGAATTAGAAGACTTATGTATGATGCTTCAGCTGAAAAAAAAAAAGGAAACCTTTATCCCATTCACACAAACAGGTAAGTGCAGCCAATTTTTTGCATTTACTCCTGTAGCAAAAGTTTTGTACCTGGAACAGAAATTGGAAATGGGGTTTCCTTATATTTTGTGTCAGGTCATCATGTCTCTGTATTAAATATCCTCCTCTCTAATCTGATGTGCTTTTAAATTAAGTACAGAATGCCTATACACCCTTCTTCAAACACTGAAAGGAAAAAAAAATGGGTTAGGAAAGTGCTTGTAATACCGTTCACTGTGTACTAAATCCAGAAGCAGAACTTCAGTGAATAAGAAAAAGTCACAATGCTCACTTTTGTTTTATGCCACATATCCAAGTGCTTGAAAAGTAGAGAGGAGATATAAACCCCAAGGCTTATCCTACCTATAATGGAAATCATATACAAAATATACTATTAAAGGCCACCAAAAATGCCTTCATATTTGAAATATAGCATATGTTAAATGTAATGGACAGAAAACATAGTACTTTTCTGGTTCAACGCAGCTGCTACCATTATCCTTTATATTTCAGGATAGCAATTGCTTAGATGAACTCTATCTTTTAGAAAGCTTTGAAGTGATATGAATAGGAGCAATATCAAAATTGCTGAAATTATTTTTTCTATTGTAGCTGCTAATTAAGAGGTGTTAATGAAGCACCCATGTAGACAGTATTGGTATATAAGGTAGCAGAAGCAGTTATTTTGAGATATTTTATTGATTGGGATCTTGAAATTAGAGACAGTTTTAATACAAAAAAGTGTCCCACATTGCAAGTGCCACCTTCATAATTCAAAATTTGACTATGTCTGGGTTTTGTTTTTGTTTTTTGTTTTTTTTTTTTCCTCTTGTAGAAAATCACAGAATTTCCTTGGGGTCAGCAGGGGTAGAGGGGAAAGGGGAAGAAGGCAGGTTCTCTTCATAAAAGCAGTCTTAAAAGCACCTTGTGTAATTTTCATGAATGACTATGAATGCAGCTGGGTATAGAAAGATCTCCTGGTTCTCATAGTAAAACTAAGAGCAAGTAGTATGTTAAAACTGAACTAGATTAATTAAAATCTGCCTGTATCTATATAATTTTCTTTCGCTACTGCTATAGGAATGAGATTTTTGTTAATTTATTTTTTTGAATGTGAAGCAGATGATTTATTTCCGTTGCAGGTATTTCAGCACAGATCTGTCCTGCAAACTTTCTTCATGCAGCACATCCATTTGTATTGGGCAAGAAACACTGGAGAAAACCTGTACAAATTAAGCTCTGAGGACCAAAAATTGAGGTCAGTGATACAGCCATATATCCCTTCAACTCTGAGCAGTAACATATCCTGTCCAAATAAAGTCCAACTTACCTTCTTCCTAACTGATATTCCTCCCTTCCTGCTCTCCCTACACTGACATTTTTCTTAGAGGAATGTCTTTTTTCGCAGCCTCAGACATGCTCTCCATTTATAACTTGGCGTCTTCCCTGATTTCCTTGCAGTAACAAATACTTCTTGACTTACAGCACTTCATGTTTCCTTGCCTCAGTCACCCTTCCATAATGTTCTGGAGCAGACAGTATTGATAATGAAATTCCGCTGGTTGATGCCACAGCAATTTAGAAAGTCAAACAGGTGCTGGACTGGAAACTGAAGCATTTAGAAGCCAGTGAATTTTCAGTGCTGCAGTGTCTTAAATACACACAAGAGACACATGCATACTTTCCTCCCCCCAGTTTCTGTTTCCGTGGTTTATGCAAGCTAGTTAATTCTTTAAATTCTTCTGGAAGTTATTGTGAAGGAAAATAAAATGACTGCCCCTAAAGTTCTGGTGTTGCTGGTTCCCTAAAGTGAACAACATACAGTCCAACATGGGAAGGCATGTCAACCCTGGCAAGTCAAAGGCTATAGCTATCCTTAGCTGTCCTTAGCTAAATTTATATTTGATTTCTATTTCTTTGTTCTTTGTTGATATTATAAAGCAGTCACTTACTGAGGGTTTCCATAGTAACAATTCAGCTTTTTTTTTTTTTTTTTTAAAGCTCTTTCATGCAATTAACATACACTTACAGTGAGACAATTGGCATGGAATACTGTTCCTGCTTTCCCAGTATTATTTAACCAGAGCAGGGTAAAGCATGGCTTTCAGTGAAACTCGAGATTTATTTTTCCCTCCTCTGTAAGAGCATTAAAAATACTTTACAATCTACTTACATCTTTGGTTTCTGCGTTTGCTCTTGTACATAGTCATTCTGAAGAAATTCCACTTTTTAAAAAGTAATTGCCTTGAACACAGAGAAAAGAGATGCAATCGTGCTTCTGCTTTGCAGGGAGATGGTTGCTCACTGACAGAAGGTAACCAGCAATCTCTCAGAGAAAGGCAGGGTAATACCATTCTCCTAAAATCCAGGGGAGATGCAACTGGCTCTTACTATTTTCTCTGTTACAAATCTCAGAGACAAAAGGTATTTATTTTTATATTTTTTCAAATGTGTTTGGTATCAGCTAGTAAAATCCTGAAAACATATAGAATCATGTAATCAGACAAAGCAGGGTAATGTGCTATTTGATAGTCTGACATCAAGATACCTTAAAAAAGCCCTGATACAAACAAAATTGCATAAATGACCTCATAAACTAATAACAACTAACTTTTCATTGCAAGCTCTTAGAATCATGCATATGAGGACATTAAAATATTTGGGACTATATTTTAAAGCAAAATTGCCATTAAAAATAATTAATACATGTCGATCAATTAAATCCTGACTAAAGGTAAACATGCCTATGTTTACTTCTGCATTACCTTTCAATGTTTAAACTTATAAGCTTTTTAAGAAACATTCTGCTGATTGTTCATTCTTATAACTGATTCATCGTCCGTTATTGTGTTGAATTACAATGTCATGGGAAAAAAGTGGCAGCACCATATGATCTTCCACATGTACGCCGCCATTTCAAAGAATTTAGACATCTTAAAGAGGGCAAGAGAAAGGGGGATAAATTCTACCCATGTTGAGGAATAAGAGTTATGACAATATTCAAGAAAAAAACATGCCAGTGGCAGCTACGGAGATGGAAAGAAGTTAAAATTCCTGTTCACTCAACAATAAATCTGCCTTCAATTAAACTGTGAAGATATTTTTTAGTGTTTTAAGAAACTCCTGTTTTGAGATGCCGGTCATATTTTCTCAAACTGCTTACTCTAAAATTTTTCATCTTTTTTTTTTCCCCTCTCAGTTTTTTTTTTTTTTTTTCCAGTATCCCCAGCATAACCATTTTTAGGTTTGTGCGTAATTTAATTTTGTTTCAGTTGCTCAGTATTCACAGATCTTCACATTGGCCCACCTCCAGATACTGAAGTGAAATCTTTACTTTATATTGGCTCTATTAATCTATTTTTCCTCCCCCTGTCAAAACCTGGCCACATATCTTTTCATTTGCTTTGGATTTGTATCAGCATAGCTGAGGATAAAGTGTAGTCTGAAGTAACTGAAAGCAATGGATGCATTTTTTAGATTTATTTAGTATTTCAAGTACAGTTGTCTTAAAATTCCACGGTTGAAATAACTCCATCTCTAGTGTTTAGGTCTGCAGAATGGTGGGAAATTGCAGAGCACATCAATAATAACAGGAAGGAAAAGAATTGACTAATTAGTCGTTCCTAAACGTAGCAGCAGACAAAATGTTTGCACCATATAGAAGAACCCTGCATGCCATAAACTGAAACAGCTGTTATATCCATAGGTCAACATTTTCTCAGCAATGTATATATGCTGAGGATAATACCTGTTTTCCTGCTATTTTTCCTCTGGGTCAACTTCCAGCTGAATCAGGTCTGTGATCTGGCTCAGACTACAGAGTCTTCTTTTACATTTGTTGCTTCTTGTAGCAATCTTTGTTTACGTTTCCTGCTCTTTTCTTTGTTCTACCCAAAGGCTCTTATCTATATTGCTCAGTATAAATTTTCTTTCATTCATTGATTTGGTAAGATGTCCTAAACCTTTTTCTTCAGGCTCATTAGATCTTAACTATGGAACTCATTACTTTTCCTTATCATTGATGGACAACTTTCTGATATTTTTTATTATGTGTTTAACCTAGACATATATTATTCTCTCTCCATATTGTATTATACATAGCGCATATAACACATGTATATATTTTCATTGTTCTTTTGTGCATTATTCTGTTCCAACCATGTATTTGTATGAAATCATCTTGCTATTAGTATGCATAATATAAAAATATAAACTAAATAGAAATTTCATGAGATAGAAATTAATTTATTTTAAATAAATGATTCCAGAAAAACACAGTCTTTATTGTATTTTCTTTAATTGAAATGCTGATTACTTCTTCAATACAGTGGAATACATTTACTAAAAATAATGTACATACACTGTTTTGAGAATCATTCTAGGTCTGTTCATAAAAAATATTGCAAAAAAACCCACTTAAATGCGCTGGCTAGCTTTGAGTGGGCACAGCAGGCTCCTCTTTCTCTGTGTTGCTGTTCTCTGTTAGGAGAGTTTAAAATTCATTTTCACACTATTACAGCCTTAAAATAGTCAGAATCTTGCATATGGCTGGTTAAATGCATCAAGCTTAGTGAGGTAAGAAGAAATGAATGGAACTTCTCAGCAACAAAAATCACGTAGTCAAATTAAGCTTATTACTTTTCTGCAAGGATACATTTTCTTAAATGAGTACTAAATTTTAATTATTCATTGTTACTGGTAGTAAAAGAATTAATAATTTCCACATCTGTACATCCCATATAACCTCTCTCCTTCCTCTCCTCCCCACCCTACAGTTTCCAATAAGGCGTTTTTCTCTGAATACTGCAATAAATTTCTCAAAATGTTTCCCTATGCTGAGGAAAAGAAAAATTACGGATATTTTACAAATATAACTGCTGGCTTGACTGTCACATATTACTCATCGATAAACACGCTGCCTGGGCTGCATCCTCAATTTTATTTTTAATGAACAGATCTTAGGCAAAAAAAAAACGAAGGTGGAGGAGGCTTAAAGTATGTTCTGTCTTTCAGTGTTTATTTTAATGCACCCAAAGAGTCTTAGATAACACATTTTTATAGCTTCCACTATGGTTATTTTGATGATATTTTCAAATAAGAAAATAACACATCTGTGAATATGAATTACTTTTTTCTTTAAATAAATGGTATGTGTAGAGATCAACATTTATATTTTTAGAATCATAGACTAGTTAGGTTGGAAAGTACCTTAATATCATCTAGTTCCAACCCCCTGTCACAGGCAGGGACACTTCACACTAAACCATGCCACTCAAGGTTCTGTCCAACCTGGCCTTGAACACTGCCAGGGATGGAGCATTCACCACTTCCCTGGGCAACCCATTCCAGTGCCTCACCACCCTTACAGTAAAGAACTTCTTTCTTATATCCAATCAAAACTTCCCCTGTTTAGGTTCGAAGCCATTACCCCTTGTCCTATCACTACAGTCCCTAATGAAGAGTCCCTCTCCAGCATCCTTGTAGGCCCCCTTCAGATAATGGAAGGCTGCTATAACATCTCCATGCAGCCTTTTCTACTCCAGGTTGAAGAGTCCCATTAACTTCTTCCAAGTAAAAAACACTCCTTGACACAACTTTTGATGCATTAAAAATATGCATTTAGCATGTGTGCACTTTTTACCGGCAAAATTTGGACATTACCTGACAATAATGTTTTTTAATTATAAAAAAAAAAACATACTAGATAAATAAAATCAATTTACCAAGAAATGCCATTTAGCTATTGAGGTAAGTTTTGGAAAACATATTCTCTTTATGACGTAATGAGGACAGAACTTAAAATATTGGCCAAACAATAAGCATGACTGAAATCGGTACAATACTGAACAAGCTGTGGCAAGCAGAAAAAGATAGAACAAAATTTGTACTTATGCTTACAACTATTAGTTAGAATCATGAGATTCATAAATACTTCTCAAGAGAAAACAAAGCTGGCTGGCACTGCTGAAGCAGACCAGAAATAAAGACTGATGAAGCTGCCAAAACAAAAAAAATTATTGAAAGATTACCTGTAGACAAAAGGGCTCAATTCAGCTGACTAAACATTCATGTCTAACACTACTTCGATGCTTTATGGCATCTGAGACATCCATACAGTGTGAGACAATATGGCACACCACCTGTAGGAAAACCCACAACTTCTGGAGAATGCTGCTGAAGCCAAGACCATCTTAAATCTCTTTAGGCAAGCAAGCAAAATAACACAGTCCCAAAAGCTTATATTCTAACCTCTGTCTCATAACTACCATTATTCTTTGGCTTTTATATGCTTAAGGTCATTATTTCAAAGTGGTCCCATCATGAGCTCTTAGGCCACAGCCCTGCAAGTTTGTTGGTACACATGGAAGAGAATCCTTATGAACATCTGTTGAAATCCTGGTGGAAACCAACAAAAAATCCTGCCCATCGCAAGCCTGTGATTGATTGCAGTAGGAATTGTATAGAAAGAGAAAAAGGTACAATGTATTACTGAGAATTTTTAAATATCCTTAAAGAGGCCACTATTTGCTAGCACACAATCCACAGCTAATTGTGGGGATTAAAACTGTGCAATAAAAGAGGTATAACGTAGCACAATACTTTAAAATCAGCATTATTTCCCTTTTACTAAAGCCAAAGTGCCTGACAAAATGTTTTAATTGTGTTCCATCAACCAGTTTTTACTCTGCCTGTGTTCACGCACAGAATATAGAGTTTGCAAAATTTCATTAAAACTTCCACATATTCATCAAAAGCTGCATTAGAATGCAATATGTTACACTCCCAGCATTCCCATCATCCACTAATTTAAAAAGAAACATCAGAAGAAATTTTTTTTTCTGGAGCTGTTTCATTTTTAGAAAACTATTCGGCAGTTTCTTGTCTCTACTATCTTCTCTGTGTCTGCTGACCTGTTTTCTTCAGACTATTAGACAGCAATGACACTTCACTACAAACAATTCTCACTTAGATAGCAGGAGAAAGCCCCCAAGCTACTGGTCCTACTTTTACCATGGGCAATTTTCTTTTTTTTAGTGATGCTTCTTCACTAAGGGAGCCTATAGGAATGCTGGGGAGGAACTGTTCATTAGGGGCTGTAGTGATAGGACAAGGGGTAACGGGTTCAAACCTAAACAGGGGAAGTTTAGATTGGATATTAAGAAGAAATTCTTTACTGTAAGGGTGGTGAGGCACTGGAATGGGTTGCCCAGGGAAGTTGTGAATGCTCCATCCCT
>JANRGW010001131.1:0-24918 GCA_024733675.1 Psilopsiagon aymara | reverse complement strand
GAACATGCTGCATGGCCACTGCTTACTGCCATTTGTATCAAGGATGAGCACTAACAGTTGTATTTACAGAATGAGGGAAAGGGGGGGGGGGGGGGGGGGAAGCAGCAGAAGGCAGTAAGAAATCCTTTTTTTATATGAATAAAGTTTTATTGAATTTTGGACAATTAGAAAGAACAAAGAAAGAGGAGCAAACAGTCTCATGGAGGGTAGGAACCAGAAGAGCTTTCCCAGTAGAGGAGGGGACCTGCTGAGGGCAGTGTTCCTGTAAATGTCACACAGGGGTTGTTACAACAGCAGAGAGAATGTGTCTGGCTTTACTTTGATTGTTTTCCTTTGTGTTTTCACCTCCCACATTAAGGTTTCTAAAGCCACTCTTCTTCCCCCTTCAATCCTACCACCCAGCAGCAAAGTGAGCAGACAGACAGGAAAGAGGATTGCTCTGGTAGAACGTGTGGAGAAGCACACAGAGCAGCCTCCTGCCAGCACTGCTGCAGGCGTTTGCACCCGTTCTGGATGGAGCTGTGTTTTGGGGAAGGAAGGGAGGTTGGATTTCTTCCCCCCCCCCCCCCTCCTTTTCCTTTTATTTTGTTTTTGTTTTAAGCAAAGAAGGCACAAATTCTCAGCCAAGCTTCAAACCTAGCACTGCCTGGGAGCCCCGAACCTCCCAAAGAGCCAGTGTGCCCGTGTGGGAACCCAGCCCTCACCTCTCCCCTCCTCTTCTTCAGAGTTTGTGCTTGCATTTGAAAGGTACTGCTGAGGCAGAGGGGCCTGCCCAAGGTTTGTGCACTGCTAGGGAAAGGAAAGCCATGCCAGGACAAGGAAACTGGGGATGAGGAAGAGTCTGTTGGCTTAAACAGACCCTTTATCCAATGTGAGAGCTACGGAAAGTCACCTGTGACTCCCCACATTGCTTTTCCAAGAGCAGACCTGGGATGGCTCTGGTGCTTTTGAAAGTGTCCACTGGCTTTATATGTGCAAGGGTTGGTGTTATGCAGGAGGGCTGAGACACCCATCCAGGCACGGTCCCTTTGAGCCAGTGCTCTCTAAGAGGGTAAGTCCCAGCCCTCCAAAGGGCACCAGGTTCCTTCAGCAGCTTCAACTCTTGGCTTTTATTAAGGCTATTTAGTTGCAATAGAAAAAGGATAGGAGCCAGCCACAGCCACCTCCCTGCTGCGAGGAGATGGCAGAGCCACTGGCACATGCCACCAGTACCCGGCCCTGGGACACTGAGGGAAGTAAGGGAGGCAGAGGGATAACATGTGAGCTTCCACAGGGGTGCCCCCTCTGTTAAACCCCTGCTTTCACTCTTTCCAAAGAGAGATGTGGAAACAAATCCTGCCAACCTCAGTGTCTGCGAAGTCTGTGCGCGTGGCAGAGGGAAGGAAAATTGTGATGCTTCCATGTGAGGGCTCCAAGCACAACATGCACCCTGCAGGGGCAGCATTGCATAGGCCGGCTATGGAAAACCCACCACGCAAACACCAAAGCTCTGGGAATTGAAGCCACATACCCCAAAGCAGAACAACCCAGGCGCAGTAGATGCCTCTGGACCCACCCTGCTGCTCTGCCACACCACCCTGCTCCTCTCTGCCTCTTGAATAACCCCAGCAACAACCAAAACCAAAAAGAAGCAAGCCCTACAGGAGCAGCAGTAGCAGCGATGCACCTTCACCCTGCACTGTCTCAGGGCAAGATGCTCAGAGAGCTGCATCCTCCACAGCCATAAACAACATGAACTCTGGTGGTACCCCAAGCTAGTGCAGGAAGAGCATCCACCCTGAGGACCCATATGGGTCTGTGTGGGTTTGTGTGCGTGTTGGGGTGGTGGACTGCAGAAAATAAATACAAATGTTCCCCAGTCAGTGCCTTCAGCCAGCCATCCCCTTGGCCAGGCTGGTGGCTGTGCCTTCATCTTGCTCCTCCAGCCTGGTCCATGCCTCCTGGCCCTGGTGCGCTGCCCTTCCTCATCCAACAGTGGGACTGGGGCCGGGGGGAGGGAGCTGGGGCTGACACGTTGAGGCATACCCTGCCTCAGCACCTCTCCCTGCCCCGATACAGGCTGTCGTCCTCTTGGAAATAAAACAGCAACAACAATGGAAAAAAATAATATATATATATCTCCCCAAACCTCCCTGAAAGACCCCCAAATGGATGGAATTGATCCCTAGAGGGAAACAAAAGCAAAAAGTCCCCCCAAGGTCAGGGCTGGGTGCACATCCCAGCCAGTGCCCAGCAGCTGGGGAGCGCATCCCAACGTCCCTGCTCCTCCAGCCTTGGCACATCTGCAGCATCCACCTGCACAAGAAGCTCTGATGCGGCACAGCCAAGGATGTCCCACCAGCCAGCAGCAGCCTCCGGGCGGGAGTGCAGGGGGAGAGGCAAGTGTGTGTGTGTCCCCTGCCACCTCGCTGCCTTTCAGGAAGGAGTAGGGTCTCTTTGCCCCCACCAGGTAGGAGAAGTCCCTTGCTTGGCTCTCAGCTGCTGGTACGGCCCTACACAAGGGAGCCAGCGCGGCTCTGAGCGGGCACCATGACGGGGACAGCCCCGATGCGCTCCAACGTGGCTTGGCTGACAGCATAGGAGCGAGTGTGTGGCAGCCGTGGCTTCCTGCTGACTGAGCCGTTGCTGCGCATCACCTCCTGAGGGGATGGTGCCGTGTTGGCCGTCACCACCAGCGTCTTAGGGGGAGCCGGGGATGGGTGGCCACCGTTGGCATAGACAGGGCGGGTGCTCGTGCTCCCCGAGCGGGAGAAAGGGGGCTGGTGGGAGTCGTTGGCATTGCTGAAGCGGGTGAAGGAGTCTGTGGCATGGTTGGCTTTGGGGTCGTTCCAGTAGCGGCTGTTGTAGGTGTTGGAGGAGGTGAGGGTGTCGTTCTCCGATGAGGATGCATCGGCGTGGAATGTCTTCGCAGTGGAGGAACATTTGGGGGGCAGGTCATCTTCCCTGTGAGGGAGAAGGCACATGGAGGATGCTGTCCTGCTTGCCCAGCACCTCCCCACCACATCCTGCTGGGGTCAACACCACCAATTCCAGGTGAAAGACAGTTTCAACATGAGGCAACACTACTCCTTGGCCCATTTATTCACACCTCTTTGCATGACCCACCTCTTTGTACATTAATTCCTCTGTGTGCCTACCACGGAGGCAAACAATCCACACTTATGTGTCTAGGGGAACAAAATCACTGTCTGTATTAGCCACTAGTACTTCACAGCTAGTAAGTATGACTATACAACCAATGAAACTGATTCTTAGTGGAGCTGCAGGTAGCCACCAGAGAGAAACACTGGGGCAGTAACACCAGAAAAGATCAAAGTTCTATCTCCAGCACTTTTCAGCTATCACTGCTTGATGCTGTGGTTCTGGATCCCTAACACGTCATTCTTCTACAGAGCTAACACCAAGTCAAAGCTCCCAATAAAGACAATATTGACAACTAGATCTGTGATTACCATTCTTCATTTGCTCCCTTCATTTTCTGGACATAAAAGGACATCTTCCCCTGACCCACTGGAACAAACCCAGGATTAGAAAGAGTCAGAGTTTGGATTGCCTTCCTATCAGCCACTGCTTTTGCTAAGCAGTCAGAGGTTCCCTGCCACCAGCTTTCCCTGCCTCTTACCTTATCTCATTGGGAATCTCCTCCTCCTCCTCTTCTTTGTGTTTATTTTTCCAGTAAAACAGTGCCACGGCCACCAACACAATGCAAACCACGAGCACAACAGCACCTGTGGCCACCGCTCCTGCAATCAGGCCTATACTCCGGGGATGGGCTGCAGGGACAATTGAACAGAGAATGGAGAAGAAATCAGGGCTGAGCTGTGGCCATCCATGAGAATTTGAAGCTACCGTGGCTTGAAAGGGGAAAAAGGCAACATCCCCTTTCCAGGGCACAACAGTCTTCTGATAGAGAGGCACATGGTGGCTCACAGCAAACACGATTACATGCTTTACTGTCACAAGGCAGAAGCAGGTAACCAAGCCTCCCTTGTCAAAATACTTACGTGCAATGACTTGCAGGTCCAGAAGGCAAGTGCTGGTTCCAATGGCATTTGAAGCCACACATTGGTAAAGACCTGAGGACACAGTGCTGATATTTCGGAGAGTGACAGTGCCCTGGACTTGGTCTAGTCAGAGAGAAAAGAAGGATTTAAATCCCTCCCCTCCTTGGGGAAAACCATGAGAAGGCAAAGCCAGCAAATAGAGAATCTCGATGTGAGAAATAAATCGGGAAACAAGCTTGAAATGGAGGCACTGTGTGTGTGTGTGTGCATGCACACACCACCCCTCCCAACCACGGGCAAGATTAGGTCTTACAGAGCTTACACTAGATGTTTCTTTTTCTTCTTATAGCAAACTTTTGCAAATGAAAGCTTGGGAGTCTCAGCATTGTGTGAGGAAAAAGAGAAGGATGATATGTTCCATTGCCTATACCCAGACCCAACTACCAAGTTCCTGCCCTGCAGAACCCCTGCACTCCCATCCCTGGGCTTCCCACCTCATGCTCTGACAATTTTCTTCTTTCTTGAATTACATAAAATGGAAATGCTTGTGTATTCTTAAAATACAGAAAAATAAAGGGCAAAAGTACAGCTATCACTACTTGGTCAGAACACCTGGGCTTAGAAATCTGATGGATGGCACTTGGAGCTGGGCAACACCCAGTCTGATCAGAGCCTTGCTTTTACATACAAATGAAAGGTAGCTATAGCAGAGAACAGGGATCTTGGTGAGAGAAGCTAGCAGTATTTTCCTGGGATGATTCTGCTTCCCTTCTCCCAGTTTCCAATCTGTGATCCTTTTGTTTGTTTTAAAATGCAGGTGAGTCAGCAGCTGAGATCTCCAGCCACAAGGCAACATCTGGGAACAATGTTGTCTCTCTCCCATTCAACTAGACCCTTTTTCCTCAATGGGGAACATGTTTCAGTACCAAAAACCCATGATAGTAGAAGTGGCCACTGGAGGGTTCCTAGTCCACCATGGGCTCTAAGAATCTTTGTTCCAATGAAGTGACCATGAAAGTGATGGCAAACACTCAATGAGCCATGCCATCTCTGGCAGCTCAGAGAAAGGAAACTCCATGCTGTCACTTGGGAAATAAGAGGATAATGAACAGAATGAGCACCTTGTGTGGCAGTTGGGGGCAACTTGGGAACATTGTCCAGTTTCTCCCAGAGGTATGTTGGTCGGGGAATGCCTTCTTCTGAGCTGCAGGTCAGTGTGATATCGCTGCCCACATCCAGGGACCCCTGGATTCTGCAAAGCGGGGCAGATGGAGGAACTGTGAGAGAAGAGGGGAGGGTGACAACAGGTCAGAAAATACAACCAAACAGTAGAGTTCAAGTTCTTTGTGGGTATGGGCTGCTGGGGAAAGCAAGGACACTGGCAAAACCTGACAAGGGGAAAAGAGGGAGGCAGTAGACAAGTATCTCTTTGGGTTTGCAGGGTGACAATTCACAAAGATTCCTAACCCACCAGCCTATCAAGGTTACAGACCACTGCTGACTTTCACAGGACTCAGTTCTCTTAGATCCCTCCCTAGGGAAAAAGGTGAACATTTCTGTCTTTGAGACAGTAATGGTGGTGAAAGCTAATAGAGATTGCTGTGGTTGGGTTTTGCTTTCATATCCTTATAATGGCACACGCTCTGGAGTACTTAACATCCTAGGGATCATCCAGTGTTAACTGCTTTCATGAAAAGGAAGCAAAGATCTATAGTCATTCTCTTCTCCTCCGAACTCTTATGGTCCCTTCAGCTCTGCAGGATGCCCTCATACTTGGTCCATGCTTCTTTGCAACTCCACAAAAGTTTTCTTTTCACCATATTTTGAAAGTCCATTACATATTACCTACATATGAAGGCTGTGTGCCCTACAAACTCCTACAATACCATCCCTCACCACAGGATGCCAATGAGATTCAATGTGTGTGCTACCATATTTCTCTGCTACGATGCACATCATGCACAGAGAATCCTTTGTCCCTCTTTCTCCCACCTCCCCCATAATACCAACAAACGCACCCAAGACAGTAAGTCCAATGACTCCAATATTCCTGACACCTCTGTCAGGAAGATTGTTGACTAAGCACTGGTATGTGCCAGTATCCGATAGCTGAGTGTTGTTAATGAAGATCGAGGCACTGGTTGTTGGCATTGTCACAGCAAACCCCACTCGCCCATAGAATTGGGGTGCACCACCGAAGATCTGACCCCCTTGGTAAAGAATAACCTGGAAAAGAAAAGAAAGCTCAAACAAAACTGAGTAAGGAGGAAGAAAAGCATGCAAAATGTGAGCTTCCAAAGCTATAAGGACCAGTTCCTCAAAGATCTCTAAATAACCAGATGTCAGCATACAGTTGTCCAAGGCAGACCCATCATAGCAGAGGTGTTTTCTCCAAAAGAACACACTCTGTAGCCTATTTTATACCAATAAAAATGTTCACAAAGGTAACAGAGCAGACAGATACTCAGGTCTTCCATAGCTGGATTGGTAGTACCAGCCTGCTTCATATAACAGTGATCACCCATCTGGATAGAATCAATGTAGAGAAGCAGAGGTTCTCTGCAGGTCAGCGAGTACTTTGTTGAAAAACACCTCCCCAGTGGAAAGTATCATTTGGAGACTCAGCCAGTTAGGTGCTGCCATGATTTCACACTTACTGTAGATCATTGGGATGAACTGAATGACAGGCAATGTAAGCCTTGAACCTGCACAGCCTCTACCAGTCAGACTGCTTACATAGCTGTATGCATTCAGACCAAGTCCCTGAGGAACAAATACTCCTCAGTGCAGGTTCTCATAACTGAATACCAAATGTGATAAGGGCAGTGTGACCCAAGACAGATGCATTTCAGAGCAATAGCAATCTACTGCTGTCAGAGTTTGTGGCAAAAAACACATCTCAGTTTATGATTCTTATACCCACCACAACAGACCCTCATTTGCTGATGAATAAGAATGGCACTTGCATAAGCAACTGACAGTGCAAAAAAAGAGAAGCAAAAGGGGAGAAGAGTCTATGAACTGTGTTATGTCCCATTTTGCATAGATTTCACCTGTTTAAGTCTGAAGCTGCTTCTAGGTCTTCCAAATCCAATATACAGTACACCAAAACATGGATTACATTTCCTGTGCCCTTTTGAACACAAAGGTCCAGGGCAGCAATACACTACCACATGCACCTGCCCCAAATGCACTTCCAGCCACGGTGGCCAAGGACACAATGCACGTCAGATAACAAAGCACTGAAGAAAACAGATTCATGTAAAATCCAATGGGCATGTTCAGCAAAGAAGGGACTATGAAGTTTTGAGACAACCAGAGACTCAGCATTATAAAGCATCTATAACCAGATCAGCATGAGAAGGGTGAAGAAAAGGAAATCCCCAAAGAAATACATGCTTCAGTAAGAAAGGACCTACCTGTTGAGGCTGGTTGGCGTTAGAAAGAGGAATGACCATCCAGATGACATTAAGGTTAGTGAGAGCAGCGTTAGTGGTGAAAGTGCAGGGCAATACTGCTGTCTGTCCTCGTGCAACCTGGATACTCCCTGAACTGACTGACACCTCCAGAGGACACACCAGACCTGGAAAGAGAAGGAAACTAAGTTCAAGCATTTCCAGAGAAGGACACCTAGTGCAAGCATTGCAAGTGGCCCCATACACTTCCAGGTCGTGACAGCAGCGTCCTGGTTTTACACAGTTAAACTTTACTGATTATTTCAGGCTAAAAAGAATTCTATTCCTCCTTCAACAGATCAGGCTGCTTTCATGCAGATCTTTTCCACAGAAACGTGAGGATAGGTGGCCCTTTTAAGTGAGAGCACTCTAGTTTCAGAGCTGAAAACAAAAGGTTCTGTTTTGGCAAAAGAGAAAGAGCTGTAGGAGCAGCCAAGCTGTGCCTAAGAGATAACAAAGAATGTTTTTGAACCAATCAATCTTAATGATACTCAACATCACTGAAAGAGAAAAGGAAACTGCACTCCACAAATCTGCATCAAGGAGTAAGAAGAGTTCTTCCCATGCTTTTATGCCTCATAAAGTCCTGCATAAGCAGAAATATTTTAGTGCTACTTTTAAAGAGTTAAAAATGTAAAACTCCTACAGACCAGGTATTACTATCTAGCTGCTGAAAAATGACTGCTGATAATGAAGGATCACATCAAATCTCATTTATTTCCCAGCCTTTCCATCATTCAGTTATTTGCATTCCACACAGGCTAGACAAGGGCTCAAAGCCGGATAAGCCCCAGCTTCCCAGCACAGCAGCTAAAAGGCTGAAGGTTTTAGACTGCAAGTCTCACAGGGAAATGCCTCCTACTGCCAATATCTTGTCAAATTAAACTAACCAAGGAGTAGCCATCACCATTTTGGATACCACTGGAATTCTTTAAACCATTTTTTCCCCCAAAACCAAAATATTGACTCCAAAAACCATCCCTCTATATGACAGCTCACCATCTTCTTGTTCAAAGCATGTTGAAGGCTGTTGGAGGAGAAGGCAAGGAGTTTTCTAGCTCTTAGGCAGTATCAGAATATTGTTAGCACCTAGAAGTCCATGGGCCACCCTATTGTCTTGCTGACCCCAGGAAACGCTTCCAGCAAAGCTTCTATTTTCTGCTAAAAGACATTGGTTTGCTGAAGGTGAAATGCTTCACAAGAATAAACTTTTATCTGAGCTATGAAGAAATCAAACAGGATGATTTCTGAGAAAAAGATGAGTCTTCTTCCACACACTTGTCTGCTGTGGGATCCTTCCCAGCCTTCCTAATGGAGAGATGGGCTGCTCAGAGCCTGAAGGCACTGAGCTACAGATCCAAAGTTTCTAGCACCTGAAGAGCCTACAATGAGTATCTGGGTTTGGACTGATTGCTCTGTACCTACAATACCCCAGGATGCTGCAAATCCTCAGCAACCTCCTTCCTTCATGTCTCCTTCCTCCAAAGCCTCAGGTAGTTCAGGGAAGCTCAGAACACAGCTAGACAAAATGCTATTTTAATGGCTCCAAGTAAAATTCATTACTTTCTTACTTTGTAGGGAAAAAAACCCTGACTTTCCTCAGAGGCTTGGCACATGTCTAAAAGTATGGAACATTTTGGAAAGTCCTAGGAAAACAGCTCATCTCTCGTGCTAGCATCTCAGAGAATTAGGTGCCTGGATGAGGAGCAGCTGCTGAAAGCTTAATCCATCAATCTCATATGCACGGCTGTCAGCAGCAAGTGAAAGTAAATCGTTTGAAGAGACAGTAATAAGCATCACCTTTATTACAAAGCCTGTGCCTTCCAGTTGCATCTGTGGTCAACGGACTGCAAATGGGTTTGGACTCCTCAATTGCTTATGGCTGGCCAAACAGTGGCAAGAGCCCAGAAGTGATCCATGTCAAGTCTGGAGATGGCCCTTACTGAATATGACCCTGACGAGGGATCATTTTTCCTGCAGGCCTAAAGTTGAAGGCTACCGTGCCATGACTACTCATCCAGTCTATCACTATCCATGTGCTAAACAGCATGCAGAATTACAACAATTTGGACATTTACTGGATTAACTTCTTATTCCAACATGGTGCAGAAAGCTCTTCTTTAACGAGATGCTCTCCATGAGAGCAAAACCAGCTACTCATCTTATTTGGAACAGCAGCACATATTCTTCAGCCCTATCCCTCATCCCCTCCAAGAAAACCCCACACATTCAAATTCTTGTCATTTGGAAAAAGTAATGCTCAAGTGTGAGTGTTCACTAATAGTAAATTCACTGAAAAGTTACATCAATCATTCAGTCATCAAGCTGATGTGATTTTCATACCTTACCACAATCTTGCTACTCCTTATATTTACTATTAGTTGATTGCAAACATCCTGCAGAATAATAAAAACACTGAAATAGAACATGCATAATCTCTTCACATTAAAAATATCTCTTCAATACATTTGCGAATTTCCCAATCTACTTACGAACACTTTATAAAAAGGAAAGAAACAGATAATATTCTCCTTGCTTTGCCAGTACCCAATTCCCACCCTGTAGCACCCCACAGCCCCCATAATCTCCTTCACCTTTCAAGGGACCACAGCATCCTTTTTAATTTGGATGCCATTAAGTGGTTTTGGGGAAGAAGGGGATGTACTAAGGAAGAGCTGAAGTCCCTGTCTGTTTGTTTTGCTAAGGGGAGCTGCTTTGAACCTGACATGCAAGATAAGCACCCCACACAGACCATGCTGTCGTGTCTCTGCCTTGTTAAACCACCCAGCAAGCCAGCTCTTCAGACTTGCCTTTGCCTCATGCATCCCAAGGCTTATCAGCTGCTCTTTGGCCCTGGATGTGCACAAGGAAAGAGGCATTTAAAGGCAAAGGCTCGTTTTGTTAAGCTAAGTTTCACCTGCAGGGCTACAGCTGAGGAAAACACACACAACCACTTCTGACAAGCAAGATTAGACAAGGCAATAGGAGAGTCAGGAGACCAAAGGTAGGAAAAGTCCTCTTCCACAAGCACAAACAAGGGAATTAGGTGTGTTGGCACAGCACCTGAGGGGTATTACTACAACATAACTCCTTCTCAGGGGGACAGTTGAAAGACCAAAGATCACATCCTCCTTAGAAACTACAGTGGCTTTCTTTGTCTCTCACATTTACATGACTACATCCTTCTACACCAATACTCATGGCCCAAGGCACAGGTGGATGCTCACAAAGACACACTTATAAACCTGTATGTCCAGGAAGAACACTTAGTAGGAAAACTCAACCAAAAGATATATGTTTAAACATACCAAAGTTATGGGTTTCAAAAACATGGCTTTGCATTAATGCAAAAGGAGGGAGGCATGGGAGAGAGGGAGGAAGAGATTTCAAATTTAGCATATCCACTGGGATGAGGATTTTTCAATGCAGCCTAAGGAATGAAGCCTTGAATCCCCTTGGGTAAATATAAATGCAAATATAGACATAAGCACACACATACAGCCAATCTACTAAGTAAAATTGCACATAAGAGGTCAGAAAAAACAAGCAAAGGAAGTTTTAAAGGATCTCCTTTTGCAAGGGCACACAATTCAGATCTTTTTTAAGCATTCAAAGAAGTTTAATGACTTGTGAGAGACAAGCAGCATTGATCAAGACAAATCATTTCTTAGAATTGGATTACAACAGCCATTGCACCCTCTCTTGTATGTGCAGACGTCTTACTTCGTAATTAAGCATCCCTGTAAGTAGCATGCTTAGAGGAAGAGCAGGGTACACCACTGTCAGCAGAAAGAGGAATGGGCCCTTCCTGTACATAGGACACTTTGATCTTAGCTTGATTCTGTAAAGGCTTTCTCCTTTGATCCTGATGCAGCAAGCTCCCATCACTAATTAGAACAGATGCTCCACTTTTGTGTCCCCTATGCAGGACCCAGCCAGCAGAACAACGTTCTGGCTACAGAGGCTCTTTTAGAGCTTCTTCATGTTTCCAGGACCAAGTAATTATCTGGCAACAGATCACTCTGGTTTCATTTGTGATAGCTCACTGCTGGTTTTCCAAGTAAGCACACTTAGCTCCCTCACCTGCGTCTGTGAAGGGGTCCATATAGATAGTTCATACAGCATGACACAAGTGTGTAAGTTCCAGTCCCACAACCAGTATTTGCCTCCCTGCTGGGCACAAAGAGGGGAAGGTAGGTGATGCCACACGTTTACTAGTAGTCCTACAAGGGTTGCAAACCTGAGAGGCTTCAGAATACACGAGGTGCAGTGAAGCTGAAAGACATGGGCACATCTTAGCACTTTGACTAAATTCACTGAAAATGTTCCCAGCTCCCACTCACTCCCAGTGTCTCTGCTAGAGATTACCAGCAAGACCAGCAAATTACCTTGGCTGACAGTGGGGGATATGAGGACTTCCACCACCATCACTTCACATCAGTAGGCCAGATTATATCACGAACAGCTGATGCACATTTGCCAGTCCATGTCACCATGATGACAGGTAGTCACAGACCACAAGGACCTCAGAGTCCGTACCTTCAGGAAGCACTGTGGTCACACTGCTGAATTGTGCAAAGGGCATGCTCTCCTGTACTGCTGGATCATCCCCAGCATTTGGTTGTCAGAGGCAACCACGCTCAGTTGGGTTATCACTGACTGGGGTGTAGTATAGTGCACAGAGAGGGTCTTTCCTCACCATCTTTAGTGTTGATCTCCCAGGACCACATCAAAACTGAGGTTTCTTTGGAGGATCATTCACATCATGAAAGTAAAGCTCCTGCTTCACTTTCTTCTAGAGGACACTCTTGACTTTGCAAGTGCCCCTAAGAACTTTAGCAAGTCAGCGGCCTTTGCACCTGCTAGCAGCAACCTCCTGATACTCACTGGTGTGGAAAGCTGGGCTAGCATGACTTTGCACACACAGAAGCCAGGGTAGAGGTTCACTCTGCAGTGCTGGCAAGCCAGGGAAGCAAATGGCCAGGGAAAAAAGGAGAGAGGAAGGTGTGAAAGGGATTAAAAAAATGCAGCTGTGTGCATTCTGCATCACCACACCTCAAGAGAACACTCATAGATATGTGTGTGGCTGGGGGGAAAATGAGAATAAAGCTTCAAGCTGTATCAGCTTGCATCTGAAACCCAGGGAATTGCTCCCCCATCCACCCCAGCACAATTAGCAATACTGCTGCCATGTGTTGGGGAAGATGCCTTTGGCAGTATGACATTTTGGGTCCCTTGTTAGAGAGGCAAAGATGAGGTCACTCAAAAGCTTCAAGAACAGAGTAGGAACATAGTGTTCAATCCAGCAACAGAGGGAGAAACTGCAGAAAAGTCTTTTTTCCTGAGATAAAAGGGAAACACAAGTTGCTGTGTCTTTGGCCTGCCTCACATCTCTGAGTCTGGGACCAAAGCTGGCTTCTGTGCTAGAGAGGAGACATATCTCCCACCCCAAATGAGCTGAGGTATGCTGCCAACCCAACACACTGAGAGTAGCAAAACCCATACCCAGGAAGGAGTGACTCAGCTGGAGGAGACTGTAGGATGCAGGAAGCACTTCTGCCACAGGACCTGCTAGTGCAGACAGCATTCAAAGGCTCTTGAAGGAGCTGACTTGCAGTTGCAAGCACTGATAACTCTGAATTTATCCAGCATGATATGACAGCATTCAAACAGGCTGCTCAATAAGCTGCCTAAACACTGGGCTTGCCCATTCTCATCAGGAGCTGTGAATCCTCCTGTCATTCTAGATGTGTTATCCTTGGTAATTCAGAATCTATCTAACCAAAAGCAGTATTCACCCACCCTAGTAGCTGGATACAGCTTGCAGTAGACTCTACCCTGCTTGTGGGACCCACATCACCAATCACAGGTCTGAATTAATGCCCAGCTGGGCTGAATTCTTTCCAGTTCACTAAAGAAAGCCTACCATGGAGAAATTTCCAGCCTCCAAAGGCATTCTGCAGGGCAGGCATCTGGGACAGATGTACATTGTCATAGTAGACTGTACCCCTGGGCCAATGTGCAATAGCACAAACTTTCCTGAGAATGAAGCTTGGTAGAGACCTACTTGGAACAATCACGCTGTGAGAAGAAGGAATGTTTCCACCACACTATAGCCCTTCTGCTAGCCCACAGCAAGGAGAAGGAAGGCTTTGGTCCACACACATCTGGAGGGTGATTGTATCCATGCGCTAGTTTGTGGGCATCTGTTACACAGATGAGCCTATTCCCTTTATTTGAACAGGGACAATATCCCAAAATAAGGCTCATGCTGGCTCTTTCTGGCTCACAGGTCTATCAATAGTAATCTGACAGTAAAATATCCAGCTCTTTCCTTCCTGTACTAGCTGGGTCTGCAAGACAGGCTGGAACAAACAGTCTGAAAACTATCACGCCTAGCACGGATTTTCATCAAGATCTCCATAACACAGGTGTTAAACCTACACTGACACTAGGTTTTCCTCTGAGGTGTGTGCAGTATTACCCTCTCTGCCAAACATAGGTCAAAAGCCAAGTTAACATCTACGCACCTTTATCCCTGAAGAAATCATCAGGCACAACTGGTGCTATCTAGTCATCTGTCCAGCATAAAACCTCCCAAGTAAATATATCCACTTTACAACAGTAAGAGCAGTCCCAGGATTGCAGCCCATCCTGTGGGATAGGTGGGCTCGCAGACAACAATTCGTCAAGAAAAGACAACATAAAGGTCTTTAACTCAAGCCCTGAAGTGTTTGTTGCCAAGAACCAGACCAGCTGATCAGTGACACTGGCTACCTGCAAATCTGTGCTGATCATACTGACCTTTCTGCCTTATCATTTATAACCTCATCTGAACTAGACAGAAAGCTAACAGTGAAGCTTCCTGCTGACCCACACTGCCCCAGCCTCCACTGCTGGCCTGGTGAATAGCAGTCCTTACCACGCTTCCCATCCTCCCTTTCAGAAATAGGTCTTTCACTGCAGACCAGCTGTGAGGAGGATTTCAAACAACTGTCTAATTGAGATGACACCAAGCACATTTCCCTGCCACTGCCCTTCCCAACCTGCAGCCATAGGCGGGATGAAAACTGAACTTAAAGACCAAAAATAGGCAGGAAAGCTTTTGGCTATTTGCACTTCAAGAATGGTGTCAGTTGCCTCCCATTGATTCCTTCCCAGTTCTAGAAGAGGTTCCCTGTGTCCTGCTGAGTAAGTCAATCACCTCCAGGAGGCCAGAGGGTCTCTGTTAGTGTGGGATTTGCTCAGGTTTAGACCTCGAGGGTTTGATTTGCTGAACTGCTAAGCATTCAAAACTGCTAGGGAAATCAAGAGGGTCTGTGCTCTCCCTGTAGCAGGGATCAGATGATGTTAAGCTATCTGTGTGACCTGAACGTGGCTATTTCAACACATCTTAATCCTTGTGTTTAATTAGTCACAGTCTTCAAATACAAAAGTGTTAGAGCAGCTTGCTAACAAGAACACAAATCCGGTTTATAGATGCCATGGTGATAGCAGGGTTGGGGGCAAAACGACCTAAAAGTGCTTTCCAGTTCTGGACTCCTCCTGTGCTAGCAGTACTGTTTCCTGTTCTGTGTCTCTATCCAGCCTGTCGGAAGCTGCCTTCTTCACATCTCCTGCTAGCTGGGATGGTTGTCTTGCATCTCTGCTACCTTGGATGCAGTATGCATGCAAGTTAGAGATAAAAAACAACTGCACTGTATCAGAGAAAGATTACAAAAATAGGAAGGGACATCAGTAGGAAAAAAAATAGAATCAACAGCTACATTAGCTAGGATAAAACTAATCAATGGCCGTGCTCTGGGGCATACATTAATCCCCTCTCCATGGTATAGTGTTGCACAATTAGGGACATTATGGAAAGTTTAACGCTTCCCTCTGATGCATGCAGCATTGGCTGGAGACAGAGACTGCTGTGATCCGAGCTGGCAGTCCTTGAGTTCACAGCGTTTGCAGGAGAATCGGGGAAGCAGCTGCACTACTGAGGTTGGGGAATTGTGTGCTTTGGCAGATGAGCAAGACCAGAGGGGACCAGGAACACAAGTGCTCACTCATTGCTCCCTGAATTGAAAGAGGTGATGGGGAGGTGAGCCTAATTTAGCCCACTTTATAGGACCATTTGGTGTCAACTTTGCCCATTCCTAGCTGTGCCAGCATCAGAGTCATCAGTGACTCATCCTCCCAAATCAGGAGGAGCATGCAATTTGTCTACAGAAGATGGCTGAAGGCCACAACGAGGCAGCATACTCAAGGTACAAACAGGGTACCCCTGTGTGCTTGCAACTGGAGTGCTAGTCATTTCTTTCCATCCTAAGGTCCTCCAGAGAGGCTTGAAGCACCATATTCCAAATCACAGGCACAGGCAAGGAGGAAAGTGAAGTTTAGCTGAGCTTAGAAAGGTTTCTCCTTATTCTGTGTCTTCTACAAAGCTGGGACTGGCAAACACAATCCTTCCTCTTTCACCCTTAGTGCTGTGATAGATCAGCTCTAGGGAATCCTGCTGCAGTTACTTAAGATGCTGTCATCCTCTGCCTTTTGCCTTGTCACTCAACACAAGGCCATTGCCCTCAGACCAGCAAAAGCAGAGAGGAAGCTGTGCCTCCATCGCACAGCCAAGCATTAATAAGCATAACCTGCTGAGGAAGGTGTAAAGATGGGCTAATTTGTTTTGTTGTGAAAGAGGAAAACTGTATGCAGACACACAGTCCTCCTCTGGTCACTGCTACAGTGGAGGCATTATCCCAACAGTAATGAACATTTAGGAGTGGAAACACTTGAAATGACCACAGACAACTTAGGATGTTACTTTAGCCGAAGGAGGGAACGAAAGCTTGTCAAATGTTCATGGCAGGTACATATAAGGTAGGAAGCTCTGCTTGGGTTTGCAAAGAGCCTACAACAACAGCTCAGAGATGCAGATTTTCCCATTATCTATCTCAGATAACAACAAAGACCTCTCACATCTCTCCTCTTAATTATTTCACTGCTTGTCAGTTGCATCAGAAAGGAAAATACACCTTTCAGAGCAAAGATTTGTATCCATGTTTCCTAAAAGGGAAAAGACATTGAGTTAACCGACAGCTGCAAAGGTGTACGTTGCTTAAAGCAGATTGCAAAACCTCACAGAAGCCAGGTTTTAACATTTGGGAACCACCACCGTGGCCAGTTACTGTATCTGAAAGCATCCTCAAGCATACCTATGGGTATCTGTAACCACACCCGAGGCCCGCTGATCCTACATCATGCAAAGCACTGAATGTGGCTGCATGGGATAAGAGCTGTATATAATTTACTTACCCCAGAGCAGGAAACTAATTAGAGCTCTCCCCAAGTTAAAAACACAAAATCAGGCTCGAGTTCCCTCCGCCCATCCCATTTCTTTGCTAGTATCCTCCCAGCACAGCCCAGTCAGCAGAGATGTGTTTCGGCATGGATTAGTGCCAACTGCTGGCAACAGCATCTGACATTGCTGACAAAGCAAAGTTGCCTCCTTTGGGACAACAAAGCATCCACTGGTGCCTTTGCAAGAGAAATGGATCTGCTCCCAACACTGGGGAACAGCCAGGGTTAGGAAGCTGGAATTAAAACAGGTCGGCAAAGCTCTGCTAAGACACTCGCTTCTATTTTCTGTTTGCTGAGCCATAAAATATACATTAACGGCCCAGCAGCTTTGTAAATGATTTATGGTCAAAAAAATAAATTTCTTCCTTCTCCCCTGGTTTAAAAAAAAAAAAAAAAAAAAAAAAAAGCAACATAGCGATAAACTGCTTAATAAGGGAAAACAACCTGAGGTTTAAATATGCTCAATGCTATACTGAGTGGGAAGGACAGAGGCAGTAAGGAATAAGATTAAAGCCCAGTAAGGGGAGCTGGTACAGCGGAAGGCAGGCTGGAATATATGATTTGCGTGTGGAGCAGAGAGGCAGGACCACTGGGTACAGCTGGATGGGAAAAAAGGCGAGGGTTGGGGAAGGAGAACTGGCTCACCAGTGACTTCTAACATTTCAACACAGAACGCATTGAAAGAGACATATTCTGCATTTATGTCCACCTCCTTGCCCCCATTACAGGAAAAAGGTCACTGAAACACAAGCTTCAAACTCACACCTGAGTGGCTTTTTCATCTACCCTGACACAACCATCATTAGTGCCAATAGTCCTGACCTACAGTTGAACTACTTTTACCCAAAGCAGCAAGAGCTATGCTGATCCTCCCCCAAAAGGAGAAAGAGAAGAGGATGATGGATAAAATAGAGGCAGTGCTTGCCCTATGAGGCACAGGCTGGGTGAAGATGCAGGAAAACAGCTGCATGGCTCCCTCCCTGCAGACACCAGTGACATCCTCTGAGAACCTCAGGTGGCTTCTTGATGATGCTACTGCACCTTCAAGGAATGATGAGGCAGCAAGAGAACAGGAACACGATGCATCTACCAACCCAGATGTTGATGAGATCTGGGCGCATGCAGGCAAGGTGCACATATGACTCAAGCCCACTGAGGCCATGGGAGCAGCATGGAAGATGGGATATGGGTGAGCAAAATGCAGGGGACCATGAACAGAATGGCCTGGGTATAGGAAATAAATCCTCACAAAATGGCCACACATCTTCAAGCCAAATGCAGGAGAAGTACCCCAGTACTTCTTGGGGTTCCCGCCTTGGCTGCCTTCCCCCATTACCGGAAAACTCCAGCACCATCCTCACACTGTGGTTGGTTATGATGGGCTGGTCCCTCAACTAAAGGGTGCCTAATGCGAACCAACATAAAATTAAAGAATTTTAAATCAAAGTAAAACCTGAGGAGAAAGAAATCAACCATTTCTGAGAAGAAAAGTTTTCATTTATAGACTGATCCCATTCTCCTGGAAGTCAGGAAGGACTGTCACCAGAATGAGTCTTATAGGGTCCAGTCCAGCAACCCACAGCTTTCAGCTGCGGCAATACCAAGAAGGTGGCTACCTGCTTTCTACCCCAGCTTTGATTCTCACAATTGAAATGCTCTCATCCTATGGAATTCACAAGCTTTGTGAAAGTAGAAGGATATATGGGAGATGTTCTTTTGTTTTCACCATGCCTTTGAGCTCCCCTCAAAGTTTTCCTGCTCTGTGAGTCCTATTTCACCTATGCACGGCCAGCAGAGTGCCCACATAGGCTGATTTGGCCACAGATACCCAAGCTGGTTTGATATGCCCTAGCAATTCCACTAAAGGCAGCTAAGTCACTGGAAATACACTTGATGTTTCAGAATTAAGCACATGCTTAAATATCTTGCCAAATTGGGGCTTAAAGCTTTAATCACATTTGTATCCATTTTTATAACACAACTCCTGTGGCCCACTGATGTGAGAGAGAGCCTTTAAGTGAGAACATGCATCTGAAGCTTCCCTGTCTCATACATGATGCTCAAAACAAGCCTGATAAAAGCAGTCCAAGTCTTTAAAGGCAGTCAAATTGAAACCAGCTTTCATAGGGACGTTCAAAGACATTAGACTTCCTTATCTTAAATTTTGTTAATCTCAAACAACTTTGGATTTAAAACTATTAAAATTACTAAAAACAAACAGAAAAGAAGCAAACAAACAAAAAAAAAAAGGTAGGGTCTTTTTTCATCTAAATTGAAAAGGTAGAAAAAGCCCATTTGTCTTCCGATCTGGCAAATGTCAGGTCAGTAATTGAATGTTTCAGATTATGAGTTGAGCTGTCTGAAAGAGGTTGTAAAAGGACAATTTTCCACCGGGAAAAAAAGAGAAAAGAATTTTCATTAAAATCAAAATAGGTTGTAAGAATATCAACTTTGATGACATTTTCAGTGAGTGAAGACAAAATGAATTGCTTTGACTTTCCCATTTAATTATGGTAATATTGGCATACTTCAGTTCAATAAGGTAAAATCACTTTATTTCAATCCATTTAAACTTTTGCCATATATTTAGCTATTACATAAATTCTGACTTCACATAATTTTATTCAGTGCTGGCACAGTGTTATACACACACATATTTAATATGCTGTGGCTTTTGAACATCATGTGAACAGCATCTTTTCTCAGTGGAATTTTCCCCTGATTTTTTGTTCCACCCTAACTCTTCTATGATTCAACAAATACTCAGAGTTCAGGAGCTATAGGTGTTTCCATGTGAAGTTTGGTCCAGCATCAGGCACAGATGCTTCCGCACATGAGCCACAGGTACACATCTATTTAAGCATTTTGCAGTCCTTTCCCTGAATGAGACTCGCTTTCTCTTCCCCATCCTCTCCAGCAATTTGGGATAATCATTCCTACAGTGTATGGTGGAAACAGGACTAACAGATAAAACATGAGCAGTCAGATTATTGCAAACCTGCTGCCTGCCTGCTCCATCCCCTTTTGGCTTGTGAGCATGTGCCAGCACAGGGTGCAAAGGAAAACAAGTCCTAATGCTGGGAGGCTCTCTCTGCTCACAGTGTACCAAGGGTTGAGCCATCTGTAACTCTAAGCATCCAAGCTAAGGTCATTGAATCCATTTTATTCACAAATGCTGACCATCCTCACCTCCAGCTGGTGACAGACCTCTAGTTGCGTACCCAGCACTATGCTGAAAAACCCCAAGTGCAGAAAGTCGCACATGTAGCTCTACAATATGCTAGCAGGTAAGGCACTGGGGCAATGCAGAGTCCCCATTTTGCAGTGAGAAAAAACAAAATGGAGAGAAGGTATAACTCACCCACACACTACACAACAGGTCAGTGGTGAGACAAGAATAGGACTTTGGCACATGATGCATGGGTCCTGCTCTGCCCATTAATCACGCTCTCCACCACTGTGCCAAGTATTAGTATTGATTTCAAATTAACATACACATTTTTTTATCAAGGAGAAAAATATAACCAAGAAGGTTCACTATGTTCAGCTCTGTTGTGGGCCAACACAGCTGTAAGAGCAAAAGCTTTCTGCAAGGGACCTTGCCCCAAAGCACTACAGGCATGCAACGCTACCTTGAAGGAAGTGTCAGATGCACACAAAATGCTCCAGACCTCTTAAACAGCTTTTCGAAATACACAGAGTACCACCACAACACGCTTCAAATGCAGGAAAGAGGCTTTGTGAATGCAGATGCTGTTGTTACTGTATAAGACAATGTGCCTCCTTCCTTATTACCTTCTCTGATGTCAGGAGTTACCCATGGGTGCTAAAGTCTCACAGCACTTCTGATTTTATGCTTGCTCCCTCCTTCTCCCCTTCACCAATTTGTGTCCTAAATTCTCTTTACAGAACCTGATAACCTTTGCAAACACAAAGCTGGAACAGGCTTCCCTTGTCTTTTAGAGTTAGAATCTCAGCAAAGCACTTTGCAAACGTTCTCCCTCTGTAACAGATGCAAGAAGCTGCTTGTGCCCAAGCAGCAAAGAACACAACTACTCTGAATGAAGAAGGATTTCTGCACAGCTGTCTCAGTTCTTCACACAGATGTTGTCACTCCTGCCAAGTCTAAGAGCACAAGGAGCAGCATTAATATGAAAGAGCCCGAGCGGACACTGGTTTAACAACAAGTTGAGAATTCCCCAGGCACAGCCTGGATGCTGAGTTTTCCCTTTCATTTGTGTTTTTCGCTTTTATGCCCCAAGGCGGGGAAGTAAAATGAAACAAAACCAGAAGAAGCCACTGAAGGATGTCTTACCCTTTTGGGGGTAAATTCCCATCTTGAAATTCAAAATGCACATGTTAATCTTTAATGTTAAACCATGGATTAAAAATTCATTCCAAAATCTCACAGTTTGGAACACTTACAAGTCCATTGCATTATTAAAAGCTCAGATCAGTGCTACTCTGCATAAAGAAGTCTCTCCAAACTCTTTCCTTTCTCTTGAAGCAGGTACTCACTGCTCTCCTCCCATTTATTCTTAAAGCTCAGAAAAGCCTTGGTTCCCAAGAGCTGGGAAAGGCTCACATTGGGGGCCTCTGAGTCCCATTTCAGAGTACCGCCCCTCACTCTGTGATCCAGAGACGGTGGGAACAAGCAGGACACTTCCAAACAGCATTCCCTTCTTTAGCAGGAGTTGTGGTTTTTTTGCAACCAGATCCTATCCAAGGGCTTCAAAAACATCATTCTCCTTAACATTCACCCAAGTGCCTTGGCAATGCTCGGGAAGCCTTGCACCAAATTCTGCAGGTCAGCCCCAGTGTTGAGCTTGCTGATGCCTATGAACACCTGCAGGTTTAACAAAGTGATGTGGGATGCACAGCCCTAAGGAGAAAGCAGTCTGTGCCCAGTGTGGTCCGGACTGCCACAGCTCACTGTGGGCAAAGACATTTTTCAGAGGACTCGCTGAAGTATTTTGCATCATGAAAGGAAGAATTCATAGAATCATGGAACGCTTTGGGTTGGAAAGGACCTTAAGATCATCCAGTTCCAACACCCAGCCATGGGCAAGGACACCTCACACTAGACCATGTCACCCAAGGCTCTGTCCAGCCTGGCCTTGAACACTGCCAGGGATGAAGTATTTACAGGTTCTTTGGACAACCTGTTCCAGCACCTCACCACCCACACAATAAAGAACTTCTTCCTTATATCTAACCTGAACTTCCCCTATTTCAGTCTAAACCCATCATCCCTTGTCCTATCACTACAATCCCTGATGAAGAGTCCTTCTTCAGCATCATTGTAGGCCCCCTTGCTCCCAAACTGCCCTTTGCCACATGCTACAAAGGTTGTCATTTAGAAACATGGAGCCTGAGGTTGAGCCCCCAGTTTTACTTACTTTTTTGTGCTGCTTTCTTATTGCCTGGGGAGGGGGACTGAGGGACAAGGCAGCATGTGCAGAGGTGCTGTGAATTTTACAACGATTTCTGGAGGCATTTGCTGTCTTGCCAGCTGCAATCTTAACAGTATTGCAGTGGATCAAGTAGGTTTCCATCTCTATAGTCTGTGATACCACAATGTTTATTGTGAGGGGTAAAACTTCCTTTTTAAGCATCAATGTTTTTAATAGCCACCTCAGCACAGCTGTGATAGCAGTTAACATCACGAAGCAGCCTCTCTCCTACCCCTTTTCCTGCACTCACAGGTTTGTCTCCTTCCAAATCCTCCACCTGAGACCATCCCCACGAGGCTGCTTTCACCTGGAGCCAGCTGGATCCCCACCAGATGAACCACTGTGCCAGGGCAAGGGCTGCCCATGAAGCTCCAGATGAGGAAGGTGTATGGGCAGCGAGCATAGCTCTTGGAGGCGATGTGGCCCAGATGGCATCAGAGGAGTGGACCTCTCATCTGCAGTGGAGGCTGGTGGCTGGTCTGTGAAAGGTACTGTATGAGACAGAATACACTGTGCGATGCAATGGGCAATCCCAGTGTCAACAGACTGCATGGGAAAATGATGCAATCTGTCTCTAGCTTTAAAGCAACACTTGTCATCAAGGAGGAGAAGAAAAAACACACAGAAGAGATTAAACACATACAAATTGTACTTATCTCTCCCTTGTTTACCGTAACTTTTCCTGCCATATTTGATAATGGCAATAATAATAATCACTGTAGTAGAATCATGCTTTGGCTTCTTTCCCAGACTCTATTCTTGTTCACCAGCCAGCAAAGCATTACCAAAACTTCACAGAGACCTGGTTTTGTAGGATTGGCCCCACCAAGAAAGGTTTTGACAGTTTCCCATGGAAGCTGAGAAAACAAGAGAGGAGTGGAGGAGAGAGTCTTGGGGACAGGAGAGTAATAGGCAAGAGAGAAAAAGGTGGCATATCTCCACTATATTTACCAAGAGCAGAAAGTAAGGAAAGTAACAACCATGAATGAAGATGCAATCCAGCAGACAAACAGGGCTGCTCAGGATGCAGCTGTGTTCCCCCAGCAGGATCTGAGCACTCCTGGTACCCATGGGAAGGCAAGGAGCAATAAGCCCAGGTGACTTGCCCATGGTTGTGTAGAGCTAGATGTGAACTCTCTCCAGGGCACAGCTTGGTCATTCATCTCCCAGATCATGTTTCCTTCCATAGATTCAGTCCTCTACCTTTAAACTCTTGTGCCCATCAATTCAGATTACAATTAAGACTCTGCAAGTATGGCAAAATATATTCATGAACATCTGTTTGAATAATAACTCTGAATTTGCTTCTACGGTATTCACCCAATCTGGTTTCCTTGCCTTCTGCAAGTGCTCACACCAGCTCTCCCCTGTTCAAAGATCTTAACAAGAGGGAGATACTGCTGCACAGGCTCACATAACCATGTAGATGGTTTTGGGTGGTGGAAGAGGGGTTTCCAGCCTCTGGTCCCCAGACCTCTCAGGGGCTGCAGGCTACTCTTGGGCTCCATGAAAGCCAGCTAAGATAAGCAAATCTGAAGTCAGAAGGGTAAAACTTAGTACTAGGCCTGGCTGTGAACAGGGGCAGTGTCCCCTCACTCCACCAATGCTTTGTGCTGCGTGAGTATGTGATATTGAGGTAAGACAGGTAAACAAGCAGAGAGACTGATGGAAGGAGCAGAAGCCATAACCTGAGGTCTACACGCAGGTTGAAAGTAATAACTACTCAAAGCAATAGATTGCAAACTAGAACACGACCTTAGGAGAAATGCTTCTTGAAAAGCAGAAAGGAATAAATTCAGCTGTATACACTTGAGAGATCATGGAGTTAAATCAGCATGGCTTAAAATCCACACTCCACAGAAACACAGAGGGAAAGGCTGCCTACTGAATGCCTCTGCAAGAGCCCTGTATCCCTACAGATAATTTGGCTGTCTCTAAGCAGGATGTGGAATGGCTAAAGAACAGTACAGCTGGGCAAGAGCTGAAGGAACCAACAGCCTAAGAAAAGCCAGCACTACACTGGATAAACCTTAGAACAACAGCAGCTCAAAGGGAATTGTCTTCTGAGGCTACCAGAGGGATATTACTTATGTGCACAGTAAACACAGGCCATATGGAAAGGATTCAGCTTTAATGATAAGGTGGTATTGCGGGAGGCTGTGCCTTCACTGGGATCGGCACAATGCTGCTGCCCATCCAGGGACAACTTCCATCAGAGGAACAGCTTTTTATAACAGCGTCGTGGTTTAAGCCCAGCTGTAAATCAGCCACACAGTTCATTAGCTCCACACCCCCTCTTCCTCTCCCTGCTCCCGGAGGGATGGGGAGGAGAACCGAAAGAATGTACCTCCCATGGTTGAGATAAGAACATTTCAGTAACTGAGGCATAACACAAACCACTGCTGCTGCCACCAATAATAATAATGAGAAGGGAAATAACAAGGGGAGAGAACACAACCGCTCATCACCCACCAATTGATACCCAGCCTGACCCAGCAGTGATCTAAACCTTGCTGGTAACTGCCCTCAGTTTATATAGTGGGCATGACGTGCTGTGGTGTGGAATACCTCTTTGGTCAGTTTGGGACAGGTGTCCTGTCTCTGCTTCCTCCCTGCTTCCCCTCCTCCCTGGCAGAGCATGAGACTCAGAAAGTCCTTGGTCAG
>JANRGW010001126.1:26463-70604 GCA_024733675.1 Psilopsiagon aymara | reverse complement strand
CCCAAGGCTATGTCCAACCTGGCCTTGAACACCGCCAGGGATGGAGCATTCAGTGCAACAGTATGTTGCACTGAAGTGGCATGTTAGAATCCTGTCATACAATAATGTCTCAAAGTAGGCTATCAAAAATGAACTTAGCCAAAGGTGAACAATGTTAATCAAAGGTGAGCAAGATCCAGACCACAGTTGTTCTGTACATGTTGCATTCAAGGTAAATTCCTAGTGTGTACAAAGATATCCAAGCCCATTGACTACTTGTGACAAAGACACAACTAAATTGGTTCTGTCAATGAGCTTTACCCCAATGATTGCTTGAGAAATCAGGTGTCTCCCATCACTGTGCTGCAAAGTGGTTTCAGGTCACAGCTCCCTATGTAGCCTGCGAAGGCCAGCAAATACATGAAAAATGTAGAAATGTTGAATTGCAGTGGCCAAACAAAATGCACATTTAGTTGAAGGGGAAAGAAGAAGCTGTCCAGGCTCCATGGACTGTGCTGATGAAATCTCCCCTTGGGATAAACAGGAATTTAATCATGTCCCACCTCCTTTCAAATGTGTGGGGATAAAATAGAGATTCCCTGCTGGGCAGGGAAGGGTGAGGCACCTTTGGCACTGACTTTTCTTCCTCTACCCAAAATGAAATCCTTACTTTGCCCATTGTACCCATGCCAAGGCTGTTTGAGTCCCCTCTCCTCTGTCAGTAGGGAAAGTTAAGAACTACAGCAAATTCAAGCCAATCAAAGCAGCTGGAGGGAAATAAATCTTAAGCTAAAAGAAAGTTGAAAGAGTGGAAATGTAAATGCTGCCATGAAAAAATCTCAACCTTGATAAATAAGGAAGAAGAGCCAAAAAGTATTCCTCATTCGTAAAAAAAAAACACATGGAAACAATCTATAAAAAAAAAAAAAAAAAAAAGAAGGTGTTTAGAAAGAAAATTTCTTGAGGTATTTAAAAAGCTGAGCAATATCCGCATTTGCAAATGACACAGAAAATACTTAATGGAAGTGGCTAAATATTTGATGTTAATGGATATTTGAAGTTAAGAAAAATTAATACTTAAAGACAAGTGAAAAATATACATGTGAAGTATGTTTGCTATTAGAAAAGAAGAATATTCATTAAATGTAAAGTAGTTTAATGTACAAAAAGCTAAACAGTCAACTTAAAGTGAGATCCAAATTGCTTTTTAGCTTTACCCTCCACAGCATAGCAATAACTTTGGGGTAAGGAACGGTTACTTAAAAGTAGGACAAAATAATTTAATTTCTTAATTCTTTAAAAAATAACCACAAAATTATTTCTGCATATTTCCTGAATACTGTAAATGGTATGTGTGTACATACCTGTTATGATGCATTATGCTATTTTATAGCAATTTCAGAAACAACAGTTGGAAGGTAGATGATTGTGAAAAACTATGTATTGGTTACAGCAATCAGTCAGTATCTATCCAGTTCTTACATAGATTTCATTGCTATAGTAACAGGGACACAAAAGCAACTACAATGGCAGTTTTAATAGGAAGAAAGCAGATGAGTTGCACAAGTGCAATCATTTCTGAATGTATTTCTGGAATCTCCAAACATCAACAAATTTATTAAAGATTAATTTCTGGTCCCTTCAGAGAAATTGGATATTATTTCAAAAATCTTATCTGTAAATTCCTTTTGCATTTTACTATCATGTTTTAAGGATACAGTGCGGATTTTCATTAAATGTAACCCATTTAATTTCATAAACATGCATCAATCAGAAACCTTCGAGCTGCACAATGTGGGAGAAAGGAGATGACCAAATAGAAAGTGATAATATCTAATGTGTGAAATACATCTGAATACTTCATCTGGTAAAGGAAAAAACGCCAGTGTTCTGATAGCTTTTCATTACTGTTGCTAACTATATTTCATACCTAAATTCTCTGGCAGATTTCAAATATGCAATACAGAATTATATACTCATTAATCAAAAGAAAACTTACCTACTCTGAGCAGCATACCTGTAACTGAATTACAAACAATAGCTTTCTGATTGCAAGCATTGTGATTTCTAATGCCAACCAACACAGAGAAAAAAAAAACCTTTAAAATTCTTTGTATGCACTGTTTCAGTATAACAATTTCAGTTAAGTTAGAATAGCTTAATTGGTATGGTTTTAAACAGATAAGGACCATACTAACTGTCTAATGCTCTCTCTTTCCCATGAAGAAATCACCATAATGAGATTCATATCTGCACATTTCCAGTTTTTCATGGAGGTGTTGTTGATTTTATTCTGTCAATGAAATTATGGTATGGAAATGAACCCTCAAAATGCTTGTTTATGAGCTCAACAGCTATGTTCATCTGTACAATGTTTTTGTAACTTTACAAAATGAGAATCTTTTCAATATAGGGTGTTGGTTTTTTATATAACTCTTCTCTAATACAATGGAGACTGGGAGTTTCTGGTCAAGAGGGGAAATCCTTCTAAATCGCTGTTTATGGGATGACTATTAGCATATATGGGATTTGTAGCCCAGTCTGAAACCAAGGAAATGATGCTGCAGAGAGCTTTCAGTGATTTATGAAGGCCCTTTACTGCACAGAGATTAAAATAGCTTTTAAAATATATTACATTGCTGCTTTATTTTAAAAGAATAGCTGAAGCCATTTTCTGATTCACATAATAGGGAAGTCTAAATGGTATAAAGTAGTTAATTGGCATTTTTGTCAAAATAAAGACCCAGTATAAAGGAATCTCATTTCCTTTCATCAGAGAATGAAATTATATTAAAAAACATCATGGTGATGTAAAATTCAGACTCTCTTGAATGGGTAATTGGTATTACAGAGTAACAGGAAATTGGTTTCTTAGTAGGTATGTATTGGAATCATTCTATTACATACAGGAATCTTCAGCTCTTTAAATGGTCTGATGCACATCTCAATCAGGAAAATTTGCTTATCATCTACTCAAATGGAAAAATATGGGTTGCTATTTTCTCTCTCCTTAGTGGTCTATCAAAATAATACTTAGACAATAAGGGTAGTGAAGTAGATCAAGTTATAAAATTAATATTCCTAACACTATTTCATCAAGCAGCATTAAGTAGGTCTCAAGATTTTCCTAGCTGCTTCAGACTTTATTGAGGTTTTTTTACCCATTATATCTCTATTTTTATTATGAAAAATCAAAACACAAAAACCTGATTATCTGATGCAAATCAGAGGCAACTTTAGGTTTTTGAAGATATTAGGTACTGGAATGAAGGTCCAGAATGGTAAGAATAAACTATAGCCTTCAGGAGCAGGGAGCTTTAAGGACCTACATACATTACAAGCTATTTAATACATAATAATATGATTGACTAAAGCTTCTGTTTGGCAGAGTATGTTGTTTTAGAGACTGCATTATTCATCAGATTGGAACAGCTGAAAAATAAAATGAGTGTCAAATATCACTTAGAAAATGAGGTACTCTAGTGCTTGCAAAATAGTTTTGCAAGAAGATCTAAGCTGAACAATCCTCAACAGCTTGTCCTGCCAGCCTCTGCAGTTTGCGCTACATCCTTTATTCTTTCCTCCTTCTCCGGAACAGAGGAACTTCTCACTGCCTGTTATCTTCAACAGTTTGTTGCAGGAATTTTCAGTTTTTCTTTATAATCTTGATAATGTAATTCTGCATCTATTGCATATTTCTGCGAGGTCTTTCTCCAGCATCTCTGCCTCTCCTTTTGTGGTTTTCTGTCCAGTGATGGCCTCATTGGCCCCTGTAGTCTGTGGTAGAAGGGAACTGAGCATATAGTAATTTTTTTTCCAGTTTTTGTACATTTTCAGTTGGTCTTTAAACTTCTTATGCTACAGAAGGAGTGTGAGAAAAGCAAACTTAATGGTCAGGGTATCTATTCACTACCACAAGTCTTTCCAACCAACTATCTCAAGAGAGTTGAAAAGCCATAATCCTCCCAATTTGAATTGAGTATTATGCTCTTTCTAGGAGGGGTGTCGAAGTTTCCTGACTGAGGACCTGTTTTTTTACATGGTCTACCAATAAATCTGGGAACAGCAGCAGAAAATGTCAGGGGAAGGAAGGGAAGTTTTGCACACAAGAAGCCACATTAATCACAAGATAACTAGATAGGCACATGTAAATTGAGAAATTGTTATGTTCTTTGAGCCCAAAAGTAATTTAATTAGATGATATTAAAAAGGAATTAATTAGCTTTTTAAATATATGGAAATGCTTTTTTTTTTTTTTCTTTGTTAAGCCTATTTGGAAATTAAGACATTTTAAATATCAGACATCAAGAATTTTCTTTAAAGAACAACAGGAAATGACTAATACAAATATACAGTAAAGCCATTTGGTCATTTACACAAAGGAACCTTCCTCCAGCTCTTTAATGGACTAATGCATGCTGTATTGTAATGGGACTAATTTGCTTGACACCTACTTAAGGAGAAGATGCAGGGGTGCCTGATTTTTCCCCTCTCTTGGGTCTGACAAAGCAATATATTGCCTCCATGAAAGCATCTGTGACACTTTGACAGATACAGTGAGCTGCAGCCAATGCATAATTGGACAGGGCTAAGAGAAGGGTCTGAAATTGCCTCTCAGAAGACATGCTTTAAAAGTCTATCAAATTCAACAAACAGAATGGGAAAAAAAAATAAAAAAAAGAAAGGAAATCTAGGATTTGTTTCATCACTCATCTCACTCTCATCTTTTAAAGCTAAAGCTAGAGCTTTGAATTTGTGGAAATAGGGACAAGCAATTGGAAGGTATCCTGCTATTGAAACACATTATGTTCTAAACATCTGTGCTTTGCTGGCCACAAGTGTTCTTGTGTCAGATTTGTGCCAAGGCCAGAGGAAGTAAAAATCAGTGTCTCATCTGTGTTAATCATCCCAAGATTTCTTGGAACACATGAACTCCATTAACCTCCAAAAGAGAAAACTCAAGAAAACTGCCTACAGCAGTCAGCACCTATGGTAACATATCATAAACATGCAAGTGTATTTACACATACAAAATGCACAAATTTGGTAGGTTTTCCCCAAATAAATCATATGTCCTCCAGCTGGGGCCACACTTTTGTGTTGTTTTGTAAGCACTTTCATTCTTACTCACTTATAAAAATATAAAGATTTTCTAGGTACCAGACATGAAACACAGGGCGCGGGATTTTAGAGGTTGGTTTAATCCTCATATTTTAACCACAACGTTTTTATTATTCAGCTTCTTGCAACACACAGACTATAAAAAAATCAATGTTGAAAAGGAAAAAAAGTGGGAAAAGGTGAGAGGGAAGAAGAAGGAAGTGCTTGTATTAATCCACAAGTTTCATACAGCATCTTACTCAGTTACTGAAACAGGATTTGGCTTCTTTTTTCAGTGAGGCTTTTGACATAAAAGATCTTTTCCTTTAAAAGTAAAATCAACTGTTCATAATACCAGAACTGATGCATTGGGTAGGGATTCCTTTTTAAAGTAGCAAAATCCAACATTTTCCACACACAAAAAAAAACCCAAACCAAACCAAAAAAAAAAAACAAAAAAGACCCAACAAAAAAACAGACAAACAAACCAAAACCAAAACCAAATCCTTTATAGCAACCATTACCCTGGTACATGAAAAGCTTGTTTGCGAGATGTTTGGCTGATAAACACTCCTGGGCTTAAAATTCAAGCAAAAGTTGAAGAGATAGCATTAATAGCTGGGTTTGATTGCAGCCAAAAATGAAAACTTTTGGGATTAATGAGAACATGCAAGCATTCTTACAAATTTCACTTCCAAGACTGGGCAACCATAGCACTGTCTTTATTTATTAATTGAGATACACACACACACATATACCACAACTCATCCAACCGCTAACTGCCCAGTAGGGGCAGACCTTCTTATAAGATTTCTGGTGATTTGTTTCTCTTCCTGAAGTAAGCAGGGACTTTCTCTATACTGTGTTAAAGAACTTAGTAATTCAACTTTGTGTTTAGTAGGACAGGCACCAGCAAAAGGCCAGCAGCATGATGAACCAACCCAGTAAATATCTTCATGCTTTTCAACACCGGAGAAATACGGAAAGACAAAAAACTTAGAAGAAGGAAGGAGTGACATTTAGCTATTTAAAGAAGCAGGTTTACTCTATCACCTTCAGAAAGCCAGGAGGTGTCTTGTGAGGAAATGTTTATTACTCCACAGATATTTCAGTGATCCTTTTTGCATAAATCTCTGAAAAATGGGCACTATCTAAGCAGTGATCACAAAGACAGATTTTAACCATTGCATTTGCCTGTGAGAAAAGGTTCATTAGACAGTGTGCACTGTTAAAACACAAGCAGGGTAATAATTTGGCACTTGGGATTGAAAGCCTCTGCCAATCAAGTGCATTGTGTTCTCCTTTGCTACAGCTGGATGTAGCATTCAAACCCACTAATTGGCATCATCAGACCAGGAATCATGGAGACAGATTTCACTTTACTTCCTATATATTATTCATGGCATGCTATCAAACATTATGAAGTTAATTTAATTGCACTGCAATTAAAATACCTGTTCCTGTACACATAAACATACAAAATGTATAACCATAACTGAAGATGGCTGTCATTGTTTCTATTATCATTAAGATAAGTGAATAGGTTCTAAAATCATATTTTTTCTTTTACTATTGCCCCATCTTAAACAAAGAAAAAACCCTTTTTGCTAAATATGTGCTTATTTATACTCATGGCTAGGGACAATTGCAGAAGGAAGAATGGCCACACCAGGTTGGCAAAGTCTGACACTACCTGACCAGATTTTTTACAGACTCTTTCAGATACATGAGGAAGAATATGTGTTCAACATCACATGTACTTATTTGAAGATATCTGATGCAATATGGATTTCTTCTTTTAGCAGAGTGACATATAATATGCTAAAATTAAAATACAAATGTAACATTATACTCAGCAAAAATTAGCAACTGCAATATACAATTTAATCACACTACCAATTTGCTCTCCATTACCTTCTCTATAGTATGCCCACCATCACGATGCTAGGCATCCCCACTGACCAAGGAGAAGTGTTGAAGCAGATTGCTCTCTTTAATTCTTAGCTTAGTTATTGTTCTTAGCTTTTATACTCTCTGTTGGGCCGACCTATACACATGTTCCTACCATACTGTTCTCATTAGCTCAAGGAAATATTCTCTTTTAATGAACTTAGGGAGAAACATTTACACAGCTGATCTACTCAACCGTTGATACAGTCTGTTGATCCACTTAGCTGTTGATGGCTGTTTATCTAATGCAAAGGCTACCTCCAGGCCCATTTGTGTTGGGATCAATTGGCTTTCTTTGCAGCACTTCTAGTCAGTCATACCATACATTATTTCCTGAGTTTCTTGGGCATATCACACCTGCCCATCCCCTTTGAGCCTTTCTCCATTCCAGGGCAGTCATATAGGAAGAAAATGCTTTTGCCCTGAACTGAAAATAGGCCCAACTGCATTAGGCAATATCAGTTTAACAAAAAAGATTCTCTTCTGGCAGTCAGGTAGATCTATGCATGTCACCATGCACCTAATGAGACAATACAATATAATGAAACAAAATAACTCTGACATAAATTTTCATTTAAAAAACAACTTCTATTTTATTTGATACTGTATTCAGCTGAAGTAGAATATCAGTTTAAAGCATGTAAGGCATTTATCAGTTTTAACACGTTTCAGGGTGAAATTGCAGGCTGTAAACTGGTAGGAACATACAGGGCAAACATACTTTTAGATTGAGTATTCTCAAATAAATACTAGTCACATAAGCAGCAGAATTAACAAAACTCTAGTTTTTCCTATGACTTTGTATTTCGTTGGTGGTTTCACAGGTGTATGAGAAAGTGTGGCTTGCACTGACTTTGTCCATGCTTGTACATTAATACTCTCTTTTTCCTATCTGGATTTTTTGGGTGTTTGTCATCTGGATTATTGACTGTTTCTTAAGGGATGAGCTGCCTACTCAGGGGAAAGTAGGACACCTTAACTGTTTCCCATTATATTTGATGTTCCCACTGCCATCAGATGTTCAAACTTTTGCACAGCTGGCAGGCAAAACAATTTATATAAGGAAACTGAAGATAAGTAGAGTGGACATAATGGACATAAGCACAAGTATTATATGAAATGAGATGTCAGACTGAGAAATGAGTGATGGGCACTACATAGGTGTAGGGAGAAACTGAATGTCATTCTCCGAGGTGCTGTGGTGGGGTCTTGTTGCTGCTATTTGAATTAATAATTACTGTTATTTCATTGAAAAGTGGGAGAAATTTTCTATAGATGCCATTCAAAAGGCAGGGGGGAAGCAGAAGCTGGAGGTATTTTTGTGAATTTATTTGTACAGATACTGCAGAATCTGTCTTATTACACAAACACAGATTTCTGGCTGCAGCAGTTACAAGCTTCACTAGTAGCAGCAACAAACAACATAACAATTGAAGAAGAAAAGGGTGACTTTCTATTTGCCTCATTATGTCTGTGTTATTATTCCAGCCATCCCACCACAAAAAATAGGTAAGTGAATTACTATTGCGAAAGCTTTGCTGATAAATGCTGCAGAGCATGTTAAGACTGGTTGCCTAGTAGGACCACTATTAAAATACTGTCTCCAGTTCTACTCTCTTCCTTTCAAGAAGAGTATGAATATATAAAAGAAAATTTACATAAAAGTTGATCTTTCCAGTGACTATTTTAATTTATCACTGGGGATAAATTCTACCCAGTGTTTGGGCAGCAAGCTAGGGTAGCTGTTGTCTTAAGTCTGACCTATGAATCTCTAACATTTGAATACTCTTGCATAAGCCCATCTTGCCTGAAACCTGGAGAGAAGAGGAAACTGCACTGCCCTCAATTTGCCCAGAACTCTAGCAGCTCTGATTAAGGTAATGACTATTATAAAAATCAGCTTGGTCTGTCTTGCATTAGCTCAATGAAACCATGAAGCAACTGCAATGGATTTGGACAAATAGCTATATTTTTCTGAGGGGTTGCCAAAATACCTCTACTGATCTTCCAAAGTCTCCGTAGATCAATAAAACCACTTACAGAATTGATGCCTTCAAGTATTTTCTCTGGAATTGGCAGAGCAAAGAGCCTAAACTTGTGCCACCACATTCAGCTCTGAAATCAATCAATATCTTCCTCCAAATATTTGTAATGGATGGAGTACTGAAGAAGATCTCAGACAAAAAAAATCTGGCATGATCTAACATGAAGTTACAGAGGACTCTTCATTTGTTTCCCAGGGTGGACAGATAAGAAATCATTTGTTAATTTGCACTAATTTGTCTCCCTATCATACAAAGAGAGTAGAACTGTATACCCAAAGTAATACTTCTTGGTATAGAATCAGACTGTCAGATAATCCAAATGGTGGTTGATTAATGAAGGTAAGTTCTGTTTAGCCATGATATTTAAGTTTGAAAAGCACGTAGCTACTATCATGGAATCACAGAGTAAGTTAGATTGGAAGGAACCCTGAAGTTCAACTAACATAACTCAAGGCAGATCCATGTTCCAAGGTACATTCAAGTTTGGAGCTAGATCAGGCTGGTCAGTGTCTTCTCCAATCAAGTTCTTAAATTTCTCCAAAGATAGAGATGCCACAACATCTCTTGGTTGTTTGTTCCAAAGTTTATCCATCCTCACTGGGGATTTTTTCCCCTAGTGTCTAATCAGAACTTCCCTTGTTGGAACTTATGCCTGTGAACTCCTATCTGTATCACTGCGTACATCTCAGTTAAGCTTTGACTTCTCTAGAACTACCCATTGGGTAGCTGAAGTCAAAAGATCCACACTTTCACCTTTTGTTCTTAACACTGAACAAACTAATTTTCATCTTCTCCTTGCATGTCACATGACCCAGCATCTTGATGGCCCTCAACTGGATTTGCTCTAACATGTCTATTCTTTTAGAATCTTTCGAGAAACCCAAAACTAGACAATATTCTAGTTGCATTTATGACTACCACGTGGTAGTAAAGCATTGAAAAGCTGTGGTTGAACTAGTAAAATATGAGATAAACTGGGTCAGTACATGTTCATTTAAACCAAAACTTAGACTAATATGTTGTCAGACTGAGGATGAAGTAGGAATCTTCCTTCTGTTCAAAGTATCTGAAATATTGAACATTTTGCCTTCCAGTGTAGCCTGATCAAACAGTTTGCTGGGAGCCACTTATATATTTCTTACCAATATAGACCTCTAAGATACTGGTAAAGGCTTTTTTATGATACAGTTTTCACTTCTGGAACTAAAATCTTTCATTTGTTATGTGGGCAGGGAAAGCATAATGGATGCTCCTTTCAACCTTTGTAGATTCAGGAAGCAATATGTGATTGCCAGTGTTCACTGAAGTGCATATTTAACATACCAGATAGTCTGTTCTTATCCAAAGCTTATCTCTTATCCCCATCCATATCTACTCTCTTTTCCTGAACTACTATTTCCTGTTAAAGGTTTCTTTTGTATCAGCTGCTTCCAAACAATCAATCTGACCTTTTAATTGTACCATTTCTTGTTCTTCTAATCTCCCATGTCTTGTTCTTCTATCTCCCATTTCTATCCCTCTTTTGCTAGAAATTGAGGACACTTAGGGTTACCGAAGGGGAAGGTTTTTACACTGTTATTTGGCTATTTATCACAATCTCTGGCATTTTTCTTACCTTTACCTTGAATCTGTGCTGAGATACTGTGATAAGTGATGGTTCTTCCAGACAATTATCTACATGTAAGAGCCAAGTTAGTTAATATACATGTAAGTTTTGGCTTTCATGGGCAATCATTGCACAGGCTTCCACCCCACACTCTTAACAGACAGTACATTAAGCTTACGTTAACACTAAAAAGAAAAAAAGTTGGGAAACCACAGAGAAGGCTCACTGGAGTGAGACCTGATCAAAAAAATGGTGATCCTACTTGTCAGGGAAGCATACACTTGTTGAGTTAGGTAGCAGTACCTACAATATACCTGTTCAGTTCTCCAATGTGTGTCCAAGGCAACTCCAAGGCAAAACAGGACCAGCAGCTGGAATGGATGTTACTGCTCAGCAGATACCCTGGGATAGGGTCTAGGTGTTCATAGTGAAGGCAGTCCATGTTCTGAGGAGCAGAAGAGATGGGCAGGTGCCAGGCTTATTTTACTGTTCATCTCTGTGAAGCAATTGGAAGAACCTTTCCTTGGCAGGTGAGGCAGAGGGACTTCAGAAACCTATCCTTTAAAGTCTGCTGAAGCGAGTCTAAGTCAGACCTGCTATTAGCTGGTGGTAGTTAATAATAGCATCAAAGCACAATTCCTCCATCTTTGTAACTTTTTCCATAAATACTGAAAAATTTGTTCTACTCAGTTTCAGCATAATATGACAGACATCTTCTCCAAAGCTTCCAGCAATAATCCTGAGCTGTGACTAAAGCTGCTACAGTTGTTGGGTGTGCTATTCTTATGGGAGCATTCACCCTAAATATGAGTAGACAAGTGTATTTTGGCATGTCTTCTTGTATAAAATAATTTACAGGGATTTCTCAAGTTGAGACAGAATGTTTACATTTGGCTTTGGAAAGTGGTGTTATAGATGACACACTTGTCAAGCACAGTGACCTTCTGTAGTTTCAAGGAAAATATGCTGTGATGAGATTCTCTTTCTGGTACGTTTCTTTTCAAATAACAACATATGGGGCCTCTTTGTGTCCTGAAGAAATGCTATGAGTAGTGCAAATATTGCAAGGCTAGCAGTAACTGAAGAGCTCCAGAAAGCAAAAGACATTTTCCACAAAACATTTACGGAGCCTGTTTTCAGGGATACAGGACTACCACAAAAGTAGGAGAAAACTATATATTATCAGTGGTCAGTTGTTAAATATTTCTACACAGAAAAGTGATAAATGGAAATGTGGTAATGGAGTTCTGTCCCACCACTAAGGAGTCAATGTTGCTATGCATTATATCACTGGTCCTCAGGATTTCACTAGTAAATTTGCATGCACCATGTTTCCTAACTGGAGGGATCCAATATTCCTTTGGGTTTGCTACTCTCTGATTTTAGTCTCAAACATCATAAACAGAAAATAATAATCTTCCATTGTGTTCCAAGCATGCCTGACCACTTCTCACGAAGTTCACATGTCCAGGCAGCTTTACCTGGAGGAATTCACAGTTCCAGATACCAGATTTGTCAAAAAACCCCACCTGTTCATTGCTATTAACTCCTCACAATATACAGCCTTCTTAAAGAAACTCTGGGCTACCTCAGCAGCTGAATTGGCTTTGAGACAATTCCAGCATGAAGAAGCTGCAACAGCTGGATATCACCATTCTCTTTTCAACCCTGCAGTAGTGTTATGGGGCTATTTTAAGGCTTAAGCAATACTATAAAATTGTTCAGACTTCTGAATTTGCACTGTGGTGAATTCAGGTGCTTTTGTTTGTTTCTGAGGTAAAACAATCACAAAGGATGTGCTCATGCCAGGCATGATTCAGTCCAAAATTGCTGTCCCTACAATAGGAATAAAGTGTTCACCTTTGAAGTATTTCTAATGATGGACCAGGGCGTAGCCCCTGCTGTTGCACTCAAACAACATAATTTTAAATTGCAAAGGTCAGATCAATTAAAAAAAAAAAAAAAAAGGCACTTTGTTACAGATTATTATTAGTGTTTAAAATTCTCTCATATGGATTTTCCAGTCTTTCCTTGTTTTCCAATATGCAAGAACAAAGCACTCTTATTTCTTTCCTAACAAACATTTCTTGCTACAGTGTTATAAAGTCATGCTGGAAAGTACCACAATGGAAGATCCAAGCGCATGGGATTGCTTTGTCAGTCTCTCATATGTAAATAATAGAACAGTCAGAAAACAAGCACCTACTGAGAGCTGGGGCTAGACTGAAAGCCCAGGCCATAAAAACGCAGTTATGACACTGTTTCATAGAATCCTAGAATTACAGAATGGTTTGTGTTGGAAGGGACATTAAAGATCATACAGTTCCAACCCCCTGTTCTAGGCAGGGACATCTTCCACTAGATCAGACTGCTCCAAACTCTTTGATCACTGACAGGGATGGGGCAGCCAGAGCTGCTTTGGGCAACTGGTTCCACTGTCTCACCACCCTCACAGTGGAGAACTTTTTCCTAATATTTAATCTAAATCCACCCTTTTTCAGCTTACAGCCATCCCCTCTTTTGCCATCCCTATTTGCTGTTGTGAAAATTTTTTCACCAGCTTTCTTTTTGGCCCTGTTAGGCACTGGAAGCTGCCCTAATGTCTCACCAGGGCCTTCTCTTCTACAGGCTGAACATCCCTATCTCTCTCAGCCTGTCTCCAGTCCTCCGGTCATCATCGTGGCCCTCCTCTAGATGCTAACTTATTTACAAATAATTTTATACCTACACGCTGGCTGACTGCAAGTTGACATCTCTTCTGACTGGTTGAACTCTAAAAGGTAGTAAATGCTGCCACCTAATGGTGTCTGAACATTGCACAAAAGCGGGCTCATTCCAGTTTGCACCCAACAGAATAAATATTCACCTCAAAAGCATCACTTCACAGCACAGGCACAAAAGGAATCCACCCTGGGCAGAAACAGGTCTCAAGCAGCCCCATCAAGTGCCTCTGCCTCCCACAGCCCAGTGCTGCAGACACTGAGTACAAATTACTGAGTTATCCAAAGAGATCTGCACACATTCATCACTTTTTTTCTGAACAGAAGCTGGTTGTGGAAGTAATAAAGCTAGTTCAAATAACATTGTAGATGAACTATTTAACTCTCATATTCCATGTGCCTTTATTTTTCCTGCAGATGGCTTAAGTTTATTTTAGTACTGTCAGAATGGTATGGAATAAGTGGTGGATACTGTCCTGGGTGCAGCAGTAGCAGTCATTTTTCTCCTTCTTAGTAGCTGGTGCAGTGCTGTGGTTTTGACTTTCAGCCTGGTAACAGCGCTGATAACACCGATGTTTTTAGCTGCTGCTCAGTAATGTTTAGTCTGATCAAGGGCTTTCTGAGCCTCATGTTCTGCCAGGGAGGAGGAGAAGCTGGGAGGAACCAGAGACAGGACACCTGACTCAAACTAACCAAAGATGTATTCCATACCACAGCATGTCATGCGCAGTATATAAACCTAAAACCACGACACAACCATGACCAAGTGGCTTAAACCACAACAAATAGTATTTAACAAAGAATATTACAGTAGAAATTGAGCAATTACCTTATTGTTCCTGCTACTGGTTGCCTGAAACGCTAAATCTTTTCTGATTCACTTAAAAAAAATGAAAGCACACTTATAGTTTATAGGCAGCTTTTTTTTTTTTAATTATACTACTGTGGTTTTACCCCTCTAATAATGTCTTGTAACAAACTGAAACTGAAGATACCCCTTAAAAAGGAGACAAAAACTGTGTTAAGCAGCTGAACACTTTATTGAAGAATCTAATAGTCCTATTTCACTAGCTCTGAGGCCACCATGTCACTTCACCTGACCAACCTAAACTGCAAAAAAACAGTAAAGGTAATATTAATACTAATTGTTCATACATGTTTGTTTTTTTTTTTTCCAAAACCAATAAAAAATGCTTCCTCTAACTTTAATAAATGTTGTCTTGCAAGATATACCATGAACTCTTTTTCAGATTACTAAGTAATACTTTCTATTACATTTGGATGAACTATACTGATGAAATACATGTACAACAATTCTTAAGATTTTCTGAAATACCTCCTGCATAACATCCTTCGATTTTGGTAACTATTATGATCACAACTTTCATTCACCAAATGATACACAGAACAAATTATATACAATTTTTAAGCACAGAAGCTGAGGATGATACGTTAAATTCACTTAGGTGCATATATAAAGACACCTCAAAAAATCTTAAGAATAAACAAATCCATCCAAAGATACTAGGAGGAAGATGTTTCCAAGCAACATAGAAATTAGTGTCCTGAATAAGCTCTTTTACACAAAATGCAGTAATTATTTTACTACAATAACTAATTTTTCAAACCAGGCTTTACCTGTAAAGAGATACACATTGTTCTATGGACTTGTGTAGAACAATACCTACATTGTTTTTACAGTTACAACAGATCTACAGGTTACTTCTGTAACCACAGAAATATGAAGTAACACAAAAAACAACTGCTGTAAAAATTAACTCAACCTACTCCACTAGCTGAGAGAAAATGTTTCCATAGTTTGATTTTTCTCTAATATTTGAAAGAGTTGTTTAAATCTTAATTGTTTCAAGGAGCATTTGCAAAACAGAAAAATCACAATACTTAAAGGCTGCCAGCATTATGCAGAATGTAAAGTATTATACTCCATCTGAATATTTTCTCCATCTGAAAATAACTGATACTGGTTTAGTCAAAAATGCTGCAGCCTGGGGCAACCTTATGTGTCCACATTATTGCTATCTGTTTCAGCAGTACCATCATAAAATAAAGGGAGAGATATGGAAGATGTTGTCCATGATTTGTTTAGCTTTCTACCATTATCTTCATTAAGCATTGATGCAATAAGACTTTCTTTCTCACATGCTCCTTCTCCAAAGACAGCACTGTTGTAGCGTTTACGGTGGTATAAGAAAGGTTTCTTTTTAGAAGAGCGCTGCATCAAATACCTCCTGAAGGCCTTTTGAATAATAAGAGCTGATACTTCCTCTTGTTTCCTTCTAAGGGTAGTAGTAATTGGCTTGCAAGAAGTTCTAGCTGGATCATCAGCCATAAATTTTTCTTCAATGTGAATTTCAAGATCACGCAAATCTCCAGATTCTCCCAAAACCCTTTTAGAGAAAGCAAGCAAGATATCCAAGCAGTGGATCTTATCTCCACTAACTAGAGGGAGGTCCATGGATATGAGCTGAATTTTATTAGGCTTTGAAATGCGTAAGGGTCCTGCCAGAGCATCTGCAAAGTCTGAGAGAGCAGAATATTCAATAAACTGTGTTGCCTGAGGATCAAATTTTCCCCAGGTCTCATAAAACATATCAAAGTCATCCTCACAAAGGAGTTCTGTGCTTTCTTCAGTGGCAACATTGTAGTTCTCTAAAATGACAGCTATGTACATATTTACAACAATAAGAAATGATATAATGACATAGCTTACAAAATAAAAAATACCAACCCCCTTACTTTTGCAATTTTTTTTTTGTTCACTTGTTAAATTTAAGTTGGGAGCACATGAATTAGATTCTTTTAACAGAGGGGCCAGAAGACCATCCCAGCCAGCTGATGTTGTAATTTGGAAGAGACAGAGAATGCTACTATCAAAGGTTTGAAAGTTGAAAAGGTTATCAATCCCACCTTCCCAGCCAAGACAGGCAAAGTTTGTCATGCCCACAACGGCATAAATGAACATAACTAGAAAAAGCAAAAGACCAATGTTGAACAGTGCAGGAAGAGACATCAGTAAGGCAAAAAGCAAAGCTCGAATTCCTCTAGCTTGGCGAATTAATCTCAGGATTCGGCCAATTCTTGCCAAACGAAAAATTCTCAAAAGTGTAGGGGAGAAAAAAGTATGAAAGCCTTCAGCAAGTCCAGTACCTTTGAAATTAAAAAGAAAACAGAATGTTGTCAAGCCATATCAGTGAAATTCCCTATTTATGTCTATTTTGCTATATGCTGTGCTTTAGGTGTTGAAAATAACATTGAGCATCTCAGAAAACTTTCACCAGAAATATTATCATCAGTATTGCAATTGCTTGCAAAAAAAAAAGAGCTTAGGAAAAGGAAGACAAATTGTAATAAGGTATTAAAATTTCATATAGTTTGGAAACTGCATTTTCACAGTTTTCTCTAATTCAGGGGGTAAAATTACACCTTGCTTAAGTACTAAAAAATCATTTTAAATCCATTCAGATCCTGTGCTAGAAGCTATGGGGCTAGTCTCCTAGCTGCTGTATGATTGCTGCTTCTTCTACAGGCATAAGCCACATGGCTAAATGTCAGACTTTTATTAATGCTTGGTACTTAAATGAGATCAGAGAAGAACAAGAAGAAAATAAAGGAAAAGTGTCTTTCAGTATTCATCCTTCATCACACCTCATTCTGTGATCCTACTATCAGAATAATTATACAGTAGTAATGTAAGTGATTACAAACAGAGGACTTAAGAAGTCAGCATTTTCATAGCATCATAGATCTGTTTGGTTTGGAAGGGACCTTAAAGGCTGTCTAGTTCCAACCCACCTGCCATTGGCAGGGACACCTTCCACTAAACCAAGTTGCTAAAAGCGCCATCCAAGCAATTTTTCTGGGTTGAATGGGATAGCAAAGGGGAAATCTGCTTAGGGATGATGCAGAAAACTCAGATCAGTTTCTTTCCCAGCATTTTTTCCATGACATAGCCTGAGCTTGGTAAGAAGCTTAGACCAAATAAACCATACAAGAAACTAAAGGTATATATGGACCTCTGTAGGAGAATGATATTAATTTAGTCTTAGTTAAAAAGCAAAATAAAACCAAGCCAGTTTTTATGACTTTCACAGTCACCAGTAGTGGCCCAGATTTAGAATGGTGCTGAGCAATTAAGTTTTCCTGAGCTTTCTAAATCAGTCCTCAGGATCTGCTTTCTTAAAAGAAAGTCCTGGAAAATAAAATAAATCTTTTCAATTTTTTCATACAAATGTATTTTTAACCTGAATTTGCTTTTACTGTGAAAACAATGGTTAAGGTTATTACATGTAAATTGAAGGCATAAGAACATCAACAGAATAATTTAAGTACAGCAACTTAGAAAATATGTTACTCATTAATAATCAATAAATCTCACACTTAAAAAAAAGTAAAAACTTTACTTTCCAGTACTCTGCAAAAACATAAGGAAAACCCACAATAAATCCTTTTGGAAAGAATCACTCAGTTTGAAAAAGTACAATGGATCTGTAATTTGTTTATCAGATACATATAAATGGTTACTCCATACTAAAATTTGGCTTAGTATTGCTAAGACACATTAGCTGATCCAATAACAATTAATACTTACTAACTAGTGAAACAATCACAACAACTAAATCAAATATGTTCCAGCCACAGGTAAAGAAGTAATGTCTTAAGGCTAGTATTTTTATGACACATTCCCCAGTAAATACTGCCACAAAAAAACGGTTGATATTATTAAGAACATTCTTGACGTCTTCCTGGTTAGTTTCTGCCATCATAACGACCATATTTAGACAGATGAAAACTGCAACAGTAATATCAAATGCTTTGTGCGATACCATATCAAACAGCAATCCTTGGAACATATTCTGCAGAAAGAATGAGAAGAGCTGCTTAATGCTACCTGCAAGACCCAGGCTACATTCAGATATAAATCAGTAACTTATACTTAGAAAGAGAATTTAAGAGAATATAAATTTAACTATAAGCTCCTACAAGCCTTTTTAGGCCATTTCCTTAGACCTTAGAAGAAAACACTCAGTATTTGGATAAATATTTGCAGGCATCATGAAACCACATTTCCTTAGAAAACAATTGTTCAGGAGGAAAGCATTCAGAGTACATTGTGATTGCTCTTTTAATGGAATTAGTTATTGAAGCAGAGATTTTAGGATAAGCAATTTGAACTAAAATGTCATAATCAAGAAAAACTCTGAATAGTTACTATGTGAATGCAGGCCTGGAATGAAATTTAAGAACCTATATGAAATAAGGCAAAAGATTATTTGAAAGTAAGTAACAGTCATTGGGCATGTACTACTCCCTATTTACTCCCACTTGCAATAATTCAATCTAGTTGCAGAAGCATTATCATGCAACTTGTATCAAGCTCATATGGACATATAATCATGGATTTATGATTATCAAATATTTAATATTAACCTTCATAAATAATTTGTGCATTTGAATAGGTGATAAATCGGCTGCGAAATTCTTTAATTAATACCCATAAAGAAAGCTTCCATTAGATGGATTTAAGAAATGGAGAGTAAAATGTAAACACTATATTGAATGAGGAAGATGGTGGGTTCTGACACGAATTTTATTCCAGATGCCTGGCTATTGAGTTTAAATATGGCCACTATCTTTGCATCTTTATCATATTCTACTTAAGATGGTCTCACCAATGGTTTTGGGATGGGTTTTTGAGGTTTCTTTGATCCAAGTTTTTTTAGGGCATTATAGTACTTTTTCTGTTCCTCAGTCAAAAATAGATCTTTTCCACCTAAGTAAAGAAAAAAAAATACTGTTGTTCAGCTGAAGTTTAAGCAGTCAACTAAATAAACACCAACAAGTTTACATAAACAACAACAAAAAAAAGTAAGTTACACCACAGCACATTATGCCCAGTATATAAATTGGGGGGAGTAACACAGAAGGAACTGAAGGCTGCTTGAGTCAGGCTTGGTATCAGTCAGCAGGTGGCAAGCAACTGTATTGCGCATTACTGCTGGCTATTATTGGTTTTTTCCTTTCCCCTTTTGGTTTAATATTCTCTTCTCTCTGCTTGTTATTCCCTTTGTCATTACCATTAGTAGCATATTTTACTTTATTTTAGTTATTAAGCTGTTCTTATCTCAATCCATGGCATTTACATTCTTTTGATACTCCTCCCCATCCCTTCAGGGAGGGGGGGGGTGGGTGAGCAAGTATCTGAATGGGACTTAGTTGCTTTAAACCATGACAATGTCTAACTAACATTCACACAATGAAACTGGGATTACTAGAGCCTCTGAATTGGCTCATGTAGTACTTATCTTTTTCCTTTGTTGGTTGAAATTGCTGATAACCACTCCAATGAAAAGGTTCAGCATGAAGAAAGATCCAAAAATAATGAAAATCACAAAATACATATACATGGCTGAGAATGCTTCAAACTTTGGCTGTTCATCTATCTGTTTAAAAAAAAAAAAAAAAAAATCAAACCAGAAAAATAATATCGGCAAAAATCAGATAACCACAACTTTATCATTTTCAATTTATAATTAAAAGAAAAAAATCTATTTCTACACATTGAAACCCTTACTTAGATGTGCAAGTAGAATTGCCTTGCTCTGTCTTGTCCCTGTTTGTAAAGATAATTAGAAAGATACATAGCCCAATCTAGCTCTAGCAAATTTAACACCACTTAAGTAGTAAATGATCAGTTTCGATAAGGGTGGTGATGCACTGGAATGGGTTGCCCAGGGAAGTTGTGAATGATCCATCCCTGGCGGTGTTCAAGCTGGACATAGCCTTGGGTAGCATGGTTTAGTGGGAGGTGTCCCTGCCCATGGTAGGGGGTTGGAACTAGATGATCTTAAGGTTCTTTCCAACCCTAACTATTCTATGATTCTATGACACTGTGAATTTCCTACACAGAACAACAGCTCAGACTAAACATAACGGTGAACCTCCAAACCTTTGAACAATATCTCAGACAAGAAATGATTTTGAAAATCCAGCTCACTACGATCAGCCCTAAAAGGAGCAAACTTTATAATTAGCAGCTAATTCAATACTTTGAAGCATACAGTGCTTGAATAAATAAGGAAAATGCTAATAAATTTAAACATAAAAAAGTTAAAAGACACTGTACTAACAAGAGAGTGAGAAACAGCACATGGAAATGGGGAAGAAATAGTAAGGGTATCAAGTATAGGGAACAAAAGCTCCAGAAATAACTGCTAAACATGCATGCACATTCCCTCCAAGATCTTCTGAACTCTTTTCCCAAAACAGACTTGTCTAAAACTCGCAGCTTCTTCCCTCTGCCTTCTTGATATAGTAAGTTTTAGTGTGGTATCACTCTATTTTCTCCAGTTTTCTCTTGTCTAAATGCCAGATATTTGGTACTCCAAGGACTGTCATTTCACTGTGTAGTCTGATGCATTCATCTGCTTATATTTCTGATACTGTAAATAAAGCTGAAAAATGAATGGTATGGATAGAAAAGAATTAAAGGGAAAAATAATAAAAATTCCATTTTAGTGACATACCTTACGAGAATCCACTGCTGCATACATAATATCCATCCAACCTTTAAAAGTTGCCTGGGAAAAAAAAGCCCAAACCTGAAATTTTTGTAAATTTCCTGCTTTTTGAAAGAGCAGGACAAGATTCAGCCTAACTAGCAAATACATCCTTAAAGTATAAAAACAATTTCTAAGAGAACAGCAGACAATTCCTTCCTGCAATTTTTAGCAGCTCTGCAGAATCGTGGAACACTTTGGAGAATATACAGCAATGAACTTCATTTAGAAAAGATATAGGGATAACAATCATTTTTAAAAATGTCATTCTCTGCTTTGTTGTGGTATTATGGAGATCAATAAATTAGCATCCCAATATGACTTATACAGTAAAATAAAATATAGAAATACAAACTGCATTGTGCATTTTCATTCTTATCCACTCTGAACTAACTTTTATAAAGAAAATGAGAATAACTTTAAATCCAGTAACATGCAGACTATTTCAGGCTTAGTATGTTAATCAAAATAAAAACAAAATTGAAAAGCCATGTAATACAGTGCTTGATTTTAAGACAAGGTTTCTTAAGTGTTCTTTAGGAAGAACTGAGCAGCTTATAGATAAGAAAAATATTTATGGAAGCTAAAAATCCCCCAATTTCAGCGAGACAAACAGAAGCACAGTGATATCACAGGGTTGGGCTGCTCAACAAATTTCCTTGAACAAAACTGAGCATGTTTTATATTGAACAAAACTGAGCATGTTTTTTATAGAACTTACCACTTGAAGGAGAGCCAAGTATCCCATCCCAACATTATCAAAGTTTACATCACTATTTGTCCATGTTCCATTATAGTAAGTACAATCACGTTTGCTCTGAATTGAACTGATACTTCCTTTCAAGAGTGTGCATTTCCAAAATTTGTTTCCAAGTAATTTTACTCCTGCAATGTTAAATAGGAGCCAGAAGACAATACAGACGAGCAAAACATTCAAGATTGAGGGGATGGCTCCCAAGAGTGCATTCACAACAACCTTAAATAAATAAAATGAAAGAATGAATTATTTACATTCAATAGAAGATCTTCCCAGAAAACCACTCATTTTTAATTCTTCTGTATCTACTGCAGATTCTCACCCATATAAAAACTAATAGATGACAAACCTAAAGCTGGCTTTCAGCTCAACTTCAAGCTTGTCTTAACACGCAATTCTGCAGTTTCTATCTTGCCTTTATGAGGAAGGAAGTAAACAAGATGGCAGCCAGAATTATCTTTGGGTAAAACAAACACATAAGATTCAAAGTCTGTAGTAGCTAAGGGATCTAAAAGTCAGACAGGTGAATGGATTCGCAGAATAACTAAGGTTGGAAGGGACCTCTGGCAAGTATCTAGTACAACCCTCCTGCCAAGGCAGGGCCACCTAAAGCAGGTTACACAGGAACATGTCCAAGTGCGTTTTGAATGTCTTCAGAAAGGGAGACTCCACAACCCTCCTAGGCAGCCTGCTTCAGTGCTGTGCACCCCCCATGCTAAGTTCTTCCTTATGTTAGAATGAAACTTCTTGTGTTTGAGTTATGGTCATTGCTCCTTCTCCTGTTGCTGAGCACCACTGAAGAAACTCTGGCATCATCTCCCTGACACCCACCTTTGAGATATTCATATGCACTAATGAGATCCCTTCTCAGTCTTACTCAGACTAAACACACCCAGCTCCCACAATCTCCCCTCTTAAAGAGAGTTGCTCCAGACCCCTAAACATACTTACGGCCCTCTGCTGGACTCTCTCTGGTAGTTACTTGACTTGCACCGAGGAGCCCATAACTGGACACAGTACTCTAGATGTGTCCTCACCAGGGTCAAGTAAAGTGGTAGGATCACCTCCCCCGACCTGCTGGCCACACCCCAGGATACTATTGGCCATCCTGGCTGCAAAGGCACACTGCCAGCTCATAATCAACTTCTTATCCACCAATACTCCCAAGTCCTTCTCTGATGAACTGCTCTCTAGTAGGTCAGCTCCCAATCTGTGCTGGTACTTGGAGCTCTTCCTCCCCAGGTGCAGTGCCCTACATTTGCCCTCACTGAACCTCATTCGGTTTCCCTCTGCCCACTTCTCCAGTCGATCAAGATCCTGCTGAATGGCAACACAGCTCTCAGGTGCATCACCCATTCCCCCCAGCTTTGTATCATCAGCAAACTTGCTGAGGGTACACTCTAGCCTATTATTTACCATAATATCATAAATATCCCTTTCTTTCATCTTGGAGGGGGTTTGCAAGAGAACAACTTGCTCTGCATATGAAAGTGAACCTCACCCAAAAACCACTGGCAACTGACTGCACACAGTACATAAAGTAGAAAGTTTGGCTTCCAGAAGATTAAGTTGTTTTGGTCATCAGTCTTCCTTCATTTAGACTTGCTTGAGGACAAGGAAAATGCAAACCCACGATGACCAGTAAGCCTCTTCCAGAAATGGTACCAGTGAAAATGGTATTCCAGCTTTTGGAGCTTGTGCTGGTGACATCAAGGGACCTGACACAAGCAGTGATAAGAACTCGTAGTCACAAATCCAGCTCATTAATGCTGAAAGGCAGGACCATGATTGTTGCCAGTGGGAATTTGAAGATTAGTATCTATTTTTTTTCTCCATTCTTCACTACTCTGTGAAGACCCCAGTAATCTCTGCACATTGAACTTTGCAGTTCAGCCAACCCAAACCAGATGCAACTGATATCTGAGACCACAGATGGCTCTTCTCTCCCTCAGCCATCTCATCATAGAAGACTACCAGGTTTGAGAGGCAAAAATTTCCCTTCCTAAATCCATGCTGGCTGCTTGTAACTGATTCCTTCTTGTCCTTAGTGGCCTCTCTCCCCACTGACTTTAAGATTCAGTTCAGTTACAGCAGATTTTAAAATCGAGGTAGAACAATCTCCTATTAAGTAAATTCCACACTATTTAAGTTTGAAAAAATTGCTGTATTTCAGATCCACCCTGGAGAATCTGAAATGTGGCACATGAGCCTCTCTAGGTAACTGCCAACATGAAACTGGAAACAGAAAGATGTTCCAGTGTTCACATTACTATACATAATGATTCCTTATGGTAGCACATTATTATTCTTCAATTTCCTTATTTCATTTGTACTTACAAATTTCTGTGAAAGTGTCAAGTATTATTTAAAAATAACAGCCATACATATAAGAAGGCAAACTGAACCATCTTAATGCCATCAAGTCCCAAAATAGAGATTCAAGTTATAAATTTCAGAAAAACTTCAAATGCAGCTATTAGAGAATACGCACACACACCTCCAACATCCTTACCTTTATCCCTTCAAATCTTGACAAAGCTCGAAGAGGCCTCAATGCTCTAAGAGTTCTGAGAGATTTCAAGGCATTCTCAGAGGAACAAAGTGATGAGGCAGGAGCAGTATTTATTCCCCAGGAAATAAATGACAGCTGTGTTCATTGAATTGAAACTGAGATTACTGAACAGTATACAAAAATTTATTTTAGTTATGTCAGCAGACAATCATAACCTGAATGTTCCACTATCTTTGACCAGTAAGTCAAATGAAGAAAACAGACATTCAAATCTATCATAGTATAATTTTACTTTGGTATTTCCTAACATTTTAAAAATAATGAGATAAATTCATTCTAATTTGAAATACTTTCCCCCCCCTAAAAACAGTTCCTGTAATTTTTTTCAGAATGCTGGTATAGCAACCAAATTGGTAACTGTGGTAATTTCATACACTACCAGGCCAGAAAGGATTGTTCAAATAAAATATTCCCATTTTCTGCATAGTTATTCTCAGAAGCGTGTAGAGCAATTCTTTATCATAACTTAAGATGATGGTGTAGAAATAAAAAATATTTGTAAAAAGATAACCAGTCTTTATTTTATTTTTTGTAAGAGAAAAAATTAACTGCAAACATTATGTTTCACTATTTCTTCAATAATTCCATTTTTTCACTGTTCATGATTTGTCTGTTCCTATTTGGATTTTTATGCCTCATTATCTAGCCATTGCATATTTCCATGCCTTTCCTCCATTCAGAACAGCATTATTATTAATATTACAGAACTGTAATTGCTGAAGTTGTGCTATATATTCTTCATAAATAATCATATTAGATTTTTCTGTTGATATATCCTAGTACTTTACAACTTTCATTGCTAACTATTCAGAGGCTATCAAGCAGCTACTTTGATGTTACCAGAAGTCAGCTGCTTAGATGTATTGGGAAGATACTGAAATATTTTTCAGTTTTATATGGCAAGATTATATTATTTAACTTTGAATTCAGAACAAATATGTATATATCAAACATTCCATTTCAGTACTGATGATTTCAGCATTTCTTTTTACAGCTATATAAAGGATGGCTAGCATTTCTTAAATTGCAAAACAAAACATACTTTTCTATGTCTTTAACTCTCTGGTTAATTATTTTTCCAACAATCTCCTTATACCATCCAATTTTTTTCTCCTTTAAAGAAGCAACTCTACTTTTTTCTGGTTATAAATACCAGAGCTGACAACAGCTTCCCTTTTTTCTACTGTCTTAATTAATTTATGTTTTATTTCTGATTGCTAATTGCACTTTCTCTCTATATGTTTACATAACCAATATTTTTTTTTGAGGACCACAACTTATGGTCTTCAATGACAGTGACACCAAATAAAATTTTCTTAATTGTCTTCTGATTATTACTTAAAACTTCCATTTAAGTATGTCCTAACATCCCATCCCCTTTGATTATAATTCTTTTTACAACTTTTGGAAGCTGTCTTTTAGACTTGTGTTTATTCATAGTTAGTTTTTGCATCAGTTCTCTATACAGAAAACATCAAAATAAATTCAATATGTAAGACAAGCTGAGTTTTTGCATCAGTTCTCTATACAGAAAACATCAAAATAAATTCAATATGTAAGACAAGCTGAATATAATACTTACACATACAATGATGAAGTCTAGGCAACACCAAGCATTTGTGAAATAACTGTGCAAACCATAAGCCACCCATTTCAGAAGCATCTCCATAAAAAAGATGTAGGTGAATATTTTATCAGCATATTCTAGGAGCATTTTCACTTTTTGTCTCTCCTGCAGGTGAATATCTTCAAATGCCTGGAATTTCAGAATTCAGTTTTAAAACAGTTCAGTAGTTCTATGGAAAATCTTTTAAATTCCACAAGAATACACAGTTTGGCTTATTATAACCATTTCATATTAAATTATGGGCAACCACCACAGTTTTATGCTTGGAAGTAAAAACCTAAATTGTAGAGTAAGTACAATCTCATTTTCAGATTGGTTGAAAAAGCACATACTTTCAGATGTTTATGCTCAACACTTCTTCAAAAAATTATCTCAGGAGGGTCAATTGTAGCTACCAAAAATCTTGGCTTCCCAAATTACTGGATAATTTTGAAGGTGTTAACCTAAAATTCTTCACAATAAAGGCTGAATTTAACACATTAACCACTGTCTTCCAGACCTAGATCTTCCAAATGTGTCATCTTTAGTCAGCCTGCAAAGCCGTAATAAAGATGAAAAAATACCACAAGCACTTTACCTGGAACTGTTAATTGCCAGAGTTTCACAATTTTTCACCTAAACCTTGACATTACTTTGATGTCAGTAAGGGTTTTGAAAATGCTTTATTGATTGCTTTAGTTTACATCACTGTTTGCTTGTGTTTAATATACTTGCTGCCTTGCTAATTTATTTTTAAGTTTTGATATTGCCATTCTATTCTCAATTCCTTTTAGCACTTTGCACTGCTTCCTCACCAAGCCTCCTGTGATGTCTTCATTCTTCCTTTCATCCATTTCTCCCCCACCTTATAGCTCCATCTCCAATTTCTCTTTTGCTGCCAGCATTTCTCATGATCTATCTCTCCATTTTCACTACCACTATTTTCCCCATGTCTGTCATTACTTTTACTTAAAACTTTTGTTACTTATGTAGATAAATCAGAAGCCACAGTGCACCACACATAAAGCACATCAGAGCATTCAACAACTTCCCTTTCTTTTATCCTGATTCAAATCTGTGTCCCCTTCTCTCTTCAGCTGCTTTCTGTCTTCTTTCTTGCCATGAGACAAGTAAAAAAGTTGAAACGAGAAGCTTAAGAGCCTGTCTGTCCTCTCAGAAGGAATACACTATCTCACATCCTTGGGATGTTGGACCACAGAATCTTTATTTTATAGAACAGCAAATGAAGCACAGAAAGATCAATTAATTTGCCCAAAGTCACACAGCTGTAGTCTGTGACAAAGATCAGGAACCAAACATAGGGTGTCAAAACTTTAATCCCCATGTAGCTTCAATCTACATCATCTCTTCATTTAACAGCTCCTTACCCGACTGAAATCTCTTATTCTGCTATTAATTTTTTAATAAGATCATGAAGAGTCAGCACCATTTAAGGAAACAGTGGGCTGTGTTACATGACCTAGATGGTCCATAAACCTTTGGTTCAGGGGAGCATAGCAGCAAAGAAAACTCAGTGGTTTTGCAAGCATTAGCTCAGCTACAGCGGGCCTTAATTAATCTGGTGGAACTTACGCACTGCTGCTCCACAGTGTAATGAAATAGTAAAACTGCTTCTGGACCTAAGAGGTCTTTAAAGCAGCGGTCATTCAATTGTGCTATAGTTAGGAGAAATGTCTACAGAGCAGAGCTGTCACTGTGTCCACAGGACTACTAATTTGACTCTGGGTAATTGAGAACTCCTAGCATCCATGCCTATTTACCAATTCTTACCTTTTTTCTGAGCAAGTTTGATAACTAATGTCATCTTTTTCACTGTTTAACCTTGACTTCCTTGATTTCTACCTACTAGTCAAATCATGCACTATTTAGCAGTGATGCTCTTTCAAAATTCTAACTCTTCTTTTGCTCTGAGCATTCACCACATACTTTTCTATGCATTTCTATGATCACCACCTCATTTGATTTACTTTCAAGCATGGACATGCCTGATGGTATGATGTTCCTTCACTCTAGCTGGTTCAGGATATTCTGTATCAGCAAACAATTTTAAAAATAAACAGAAAATGGACAAGACCCTTTTCACAAGAGGACAACAGTATCTTTGGAATTTGAAAGTTCTTAACACTACAATTCATCTTCGATGAAAAGGATTTGTTATTGGTTTTTTATATAAGCTTTCCTAATAAATTTCACACCCTGGTTTAGCCTCCTAGTTAAGCACACAAGTGCGAGAGGAATCATCTTCCATGTACAGTGCGGATGAGGCCCTCAGTGACATAGTTTAGTGATGGTCTTGGCAGTCCTGGGGTGATGGTTGGACATAAAGGTCTTTTGTGACTTAGTTGATTCTATGATTCTATGAAGAACTACGGAGAAGACTATGATTCCATATGTTTAAATATCTTGTCCAAGTTGGGGAGAACCTTAAAACTTCTAAAGGACATGTTTATAATACTTGTCTCTCCCTGGGGAAAGGAATGTGAGAGTAAAAGAAATAAATATAATAATGTAATTTTCATTTACTGACAACCATCAATTCAAAATTTGAGAAATTAAATTAAATTTACCAGTGCTGCACTGCTCAATATTATCATAAAAATTATAAAATGTTCAAACCAGCTATGTTTAACAATTTTGTAACAGGTTTTCCTAAAGTTCCACCAAGTTCTGCCTGGAAACCTAGTCGTATCCACTGTGCAACACGGGAAACATTCAACACAACCTGAAAAGAGAAAGAAGAACATATTGGTCCCATGGAAAATGTAGAGACATGGAACATAAAGAGTGTACGGTATCTTAATATGAGTTTGCACAGTCTATGCAAACAATGCAATGTTTTACCTATGGGGTGATGCTGTGTCTGAAGCAATCAAGAGCTAAATAAAAGACAAAATCTGTACATAAAAATATCATTTAATTGAGCAACTTATATATGGAAAAAGGAGAAAAGACATTGTGCCCACAAAAGGGCTTGTGTGGGGACAGAAAGCCATTAGTTCAATCTAAAAAAATTCTTGGGTTTTTTTGTTTGGTTGTTGGTTTTTTTGGTTGGCTGTTTTTTTTTTACCCTGCATTTATCCTTTTTTGTTTTGAAAAGAGAGAATTTAAAAGTTGGTTAGTAAACTAGTATTTCTACTGATTATTTCACTCAATTGCACTGCAGAGACATTACAATTAGATTCTCTATTCACCGTTTTGCACCAGAAATGGACTTCTTCATTAATCCGTAACGACAACAGGATTGAATCATGAGAGTCAATGGAGTCTAAGTAATTATTCAGGTAACCAAAAGTAGGTGTAAACACTGGGATAAGCTGTAAATTCCTCTGAATTCCAATAGCTGTATTGACTGGATATTCATTCACTGTGCTGGGAGCTCGGACAAATTCACTTGGAGTACCATTTAAGGCACCAGTATGGACATACATACTCTGACATTCGGCTGCCCTTTCAGAAATGCTTTGAGTGGTTTTGCTCATATACAGATACCTACAGCCTGATGCCTCAATACACGAATGAATTACACTCCAAAGATGGCATTTTGCTACCTAAACACAGGTGTTTTAAACCAATTTAGGCCCCTTCGGATATTGTACAGCTCCTGTGATACTTCTGTCAGCTTCACGCAGTTGTATTGCTTGCTCTCAGGCATCTCATATGGGTCTAAATGCTTGTGTTCAGGGATCTCAACCCTGCTACAGTTCTGTGCTGGCTTCAGGTCTATTGATCTGATTTTTTATGTTTATAAACAAGTGTCTCAGTTTTTGCCAATTTGGAAATGTTCTAAACAGAACAAATGAACACTGATTCATTTGGTGTCACCACAATATATAAAGGATTCTTACTTTCTGTAAAACAGTCCTTCGGTAGGTGTGAGTTTTGAGGCTGGGAAATGGTCTCCAGGAGAATAACTGGATCCACAGTGCTGGCTTCAGAATAGCTACCACCATCACGTTTCTGCTGAGAAGGGTAAAGAAGAGGATTTATTTGCTTTTCATTAATAAAGTTACCAGATTTAAAATAAACTTATCACACACCCACACCCTCCCCACAAAAAAAAAAAAAAAAAAAAAAACAACAAACCAACAAACTGCACCCTATAAAGTATTTTAATGATTTTAATGTTGCTGAACAACAAAAATAAAATTACAAATAAAAGGACGGAAAAGGTGAATCCCTTCTCTCTGTTTCTGTGGCTTTAATGAAGTATCTTCCACTCATCTACATTGGACTTGCAGCAAGGAAAATATTTAGAAGAGATTATATTACACTACAGCTTTATTTTAGAGAAAACTGATTTCTTCATGACAATCCAATTCTTTTTTTATTTTCAGAGACACAAAGCATGTCTCAAAAGGCTTGAAGGCCTAGCAGGAAAAAATGTATGTATGGTTACACACTTCAAATAGCTATTGCTATTGGTAAATAAGCTACACACCTATAAAACTAAAGACAATAAGGAAAATAAGTATAAAGAAAAAGGAATAAAACTACCTATCGCCATAACATATAAGCACCCTGTATGACATGGAAAAGGAAGGGATAAGGATAGGGATGAGAATGAGAACCAGAAGTGAGAATTGCTATTGATGACAGCCATGCTGTTCTACACTAACTTAGGGTCCTAGGGAATCTTCAACATAGATAAAAATGTAATTACTTAAATTCATGAGCATTTTAATATAGTTAATATATAAAATTCAATAATGCATAGCAAATAAAACTTCTGTCCACTTTCTCTAAAACCAAAAAATAATGTGGTTTGACATTTGGAGGTAGTAATCCAGAAAGTTGCTGAGTCACTGGAGGCAAGCCATGGTTCTTCACCTTTTCTGATGTGGATTTGTTGTATTAGAATAAGCTAAGGTTCTAGACCACAAAAAGTACGTCTGTTTGGGGAACTGCTTCTAGAGAAACAATTTTTGCATCCAGGGTTGACCAAACAGAATTATCTATAAAATTGAATAATATATAACACATCTTTAAAGTGTGTTTCTTGATTAATTTCTGCTTGCTTATTTTGCACAAAATAATAAGTTACACTGTCAGCCATGGTTGTTTCTGAGAGACAAACCTCCATGCTTTTAAACTATTATTGCCTCTAGAAATATGTACCATATTCACAAGGATTATACTTACTACTCTTTGGAAAACCCCAGCTTATCCTGTCACTGCTGAGTGAGAGAGCCACTGTGACAATTTTAATCTCTAGCATACTCTACAAGGTGATAAAATTTATAATTACCTCTTTTTGTTCTTTCTTTTGATGTGTTTCTGAAAAACAACTTAAAGTTTCAGAAGTCCCAGAAATCTGACTGAAGACACTTGAACTCCGGCACTCCCCTCTATGTCTTAATCTGTCTCCCTGCATAACATAATGCAAAACAGTTGACTTTCCACATTTTATTTCCTGACAGTCATTCTTAAAAGTAAAAATTCTTTAACAGAATCTAAAACATCCACAAAATTCAGCATGTTTGTCTTTTTACAGATAATTAAATTATGTCCATAACTGCATGTAAAAGAACCTTTTATTTCTTCAATTTCAAATACAGTGTTCCTGTAGTTACACTGTGGAAATGTACCATGCCTCAAGATCTACATTTAGCCCACTGATGTATTCCTGCATCCAAATCACTAAGTTCAGATGGACTAGCTAAGCAGCAACCTTTTCAGCTGGACCCCAAAAATCTTCTCATCTTTCTAGTTACAGGTAGAAGAGCTAAGTGATTCCAATCAGCTCTCATTCCTGTGCTGCTTTTGGCTGGTGTAGAGTTCATTTTCTTCACAGTAGCCAGTATGGGGCTGTGTCTTGAATAAGTGTTGGAAATACTGTTGATAACACAGGGACTTTTTCATTATTGCTGAGCAGTTCTTATGCAGAGTCTAATATGTGTAGGGGCACAAAGGATCCTGGAGATCCTTAACAAAGAGCTGGGAGTGGACACAGCTGGGACAGCTGACCCCAACTGACCCAAGGAATATTCCATACCATATGGCATAATGCTTAGCATATAAAGCTGGGGAAGGAGGAATGGGGGATATTTGGAGTGATGGTGTTTGTCTTCCCAAGTAATTGTAACACGTGACGGAACCCTGCTCTCCTGGAGATGCCCGAACATCCACCTCCTGATGGGAAGTGGAGAATGAATTCCTTGTTTTGCTTTGCCAGCATGGGTCGCTTTTGCTTTACCTATTAATCTGTACTTTTCTCAAACCATTAGTTTTTTCACATTCTTTCATTCCAACACAAGGGGAGTGAGTGAGCTGCTGCGTGGTGCTTAGTTGCTGTCTGGGGTTAAATCACAAGAAGTCAATAAATTTTTGTTCACCTTCTGACAAAAGATTGTAAGGAAAGTATATTAGAGTCTGCTACCTTTGAAGTCCTTTTTTGCTAATCCAAGCTGAAACTACTATTGGTGTTTCATACACAGCTGCAGTACTCTCAGTGGGCTAAGAGGTATCACCCTTACTTTCTATAGGCAAAAATATTTGTACAGGAATAAGAACCTCAGAGGATGACTAAATGATTTTGAACTAAAATGCACTTATGCATGCTTAGTGCCTTCTATGGTATCTGGATGGTATCTAAGACATATGCATGGCATGTTAAATACAGTGCAGGATATATACAGGAACTGACATTCACTTTTTTATTGATGCATTTAGAAGCTGTATGAGATGACCCAGCACCTCAAATGGCACTTGACATCTATAATGTGAGTAGTAGGTGGAATCTTGAAATTCAGATATCTAAATGACGTAATGTAGTTGTGGCTGATACCCAGCATCATCTGAGGTGTTTCTACACATCCCTGGATGCTAGATGTCAACAGAAGTTCCTACAACTTCTGCATCTTATTTGTCAGTCTCATGTGGATGTGACAGACACCTCAAGTATCTCAAACATTCCTAAATGCCTATGTACAGGAAAATTAATTGCACCATTTTATCACGGCAATATAAACACCGTGCACACAGAAAGACTTGAGCTTTTACCTGCCCAACACAAAAAAATAGATATAAAGGGGAGTCCAAAGCATCATAGAAGTGAAAAGAGGGTTAAAAAAAAAAAATAAGAAATCAATTTTTTAAGGTGAAGCTTTTATTTGCTTTTCATCTGGACTCTATGCAACCGACAACCAACATAAGAACAACAGAAGAGTACTGTCCTCCAAAAATTCCAGGTGCCATCTGTAATGCAAAGGAGACTTTCTGTCTTGATCAAACTTCATTTAGCAATTGACAACCACAAACGGAAGCAAAACAGACCAAAGCAGAATGATGGTTATCAATGACGAGAATGATGAAAAACTGAATATTCAACATTATTAAATAACTAAAACGATTTGGGTCTATTTTGCATTTTGAAGCTACTGGAAGAACAAAGAAAGTAAAATAACAGAAATTACAGAAAGGATAACATTCACAGTTGAGTCTTGAAGATCATATTTACAGATGCAAGTTACAATAATTTTTCAAATATTAATATTCCCTACCTGTTTTCTGCATTCTATTTCTGTGCATACACTGTGCTCATCACCACCTTCATCCATGTAAGTCTCTGCTACCGCAATGGGAACACAGATACTACGACTGGTTAAAAATTCTTCATATTTCCTTGTCACTGAGCAATTCTTTTCAGTATTGTAATAACCCAGGTCTAAGCAGCTGTTGTCTATATCCTTTCTGACATCTGTCATGGCATAGTTATTTTCCTCTATGTCTTTGGCTGAAATTTTCACCGAAGTCTTTTCAGCTGTTGTTTTGATGCTTCGTTTCATTGTTTTTCCACAATGACCCAAAATTCTGTCTTTCACAGACTGCAGGCCCTTGCGAATCTGCGCAATGGTAATCTGACTTTTGGCCATTTGTCCAGATTCCTCTTGTCCCATTGAGGAGTCAGTATTGAATGAATTCAGCAGCAAGGCAATGAATAGGTTGAGCACCTTAAAATGGTTAAAGTAAGTTGGAGACACTACTGGTAACAGAAAAGGCATTTCAGAAAACCTTAGATAAAAACATCTCAGTCTTGCTTTCATCAACCACTATTTACTATTATACTGAAATATTCATATATTATAATATGGCTCTTTCTGGAAGGAAGGGCAGGAACAAAAAGAAGGAAGTGACAGTTTGGGTCTAGCAAATACATTTTCACATGCTCTGATGTCCATGATGTCTACAAGGAGGTAGATATGTAGAAAAGCAGCAAGCAAAAGATAAATTTTAGTAACACTACCATCAAAAAGGATCTGGTATGGGCCAACAAATCAAGCAGATGTAAAAGATTTTGTCTTCCCACATATATACACTAGATCAAGTATATGGCACACAAACCAGAAAATCTGGGGACTTTAAACTTTAGATAATAAAAAAGATAAGTTGGCAAGCATTAAAAGCACTGAATAATTTGGCTATTTCATCCAAGTAACGTAAAAGATGAAAAAATCAGAGACCAAATTATCAAAAGCACTGCATTTCTATACCCTGGGTAGAAGAAATAATTTTATTCTGCTTAGCAGCTACCTCTTGTGTGAGAAAGAGAAAGACAGGGAAAAAGGAAAAAAAGTCAGAAGAAAACATACATTAAGTAACATCCAGAGGAAAAGAATACTGTGATTATTCGTCAAATAATAAAGTTTGCCTTGGAAAAAAAGATGCTGGTGTAATTGGAAACATTCAGAGGGGACTGAAAAAATAGCTTGAAACTCACCACCAGGTTTCCTATGACCAGGACTAGCAAGAAAATGGGAAGACATAACCCTTTTCCAGCCACTTCTATGCATTCCCACATGGTTTCAATCCATTCTCCACATAATATTCGGAATATAATCAGGAATGAATGATAAAAATCCTTCATATGCCAGCGTAACTGTGCATTAGTGCTTATTTTACAAGCATTGTTTTCATAAGAAGTGCCTAAAACCTGCTTTCCTACTACAGCAAAAATAAATACAGTGATAATCAAAACCAGTGTGAGGTTACCCAGAGCACTAACTGAGTTTAGAATTATTTTCATAAGAGTATATAAGGCCGGCCAGAATCTTGCCAATTTGAAGATCCTGAGCTGTAAGTAAAACACAAGAGAACAATGTGAGTAGCAAACACTGCATAGATAGCACAGCACAAATAGAAAACAGACGCTGCATTTACTTCAGGAACACCACCATAACTTTTCCCCCAAAGAATGGTTTATATTTGTCCCAATGCAAAACACTGTGCTTTAGCTCAGATAGTTACTTAGTATTAATAGCAATGATGATAATAGAAATATTACTCAAGTGGCTTATAGGTACTTGCATAAGGCTTATGAAATGACTGCATTTTGCACTAAATCAAATATAAAAGAAAAATTGAAAAAGTATTTTTTTCTATATCTTACACAACTGACTTAAAATAGGTTCTGAAAAGCCAGGTGGGATCTATTCTATGCATTCGCTTGAGTAAAAAGGACACTTTAAGTAAAATTAGCATTAGGGCTGCTCTAATCTTTTAGTCATGATACACAAGATGAAACAGAATTCAAATGAATTTCTAGGTGTGATGACTCTGAAAAGCTATGAAGAATGTTAGAAGCATTTAGGAAATATAGCACTCTAAATATATAGTAAGGATGCAAACAAAAACATAACATTACACATAGACACCTCAAAGATACTCCTCCTGCTCCCTAAGATGGAGGAAAGCCTTGAAAAGACCTCAAGGCCATGTCTAAGCTTTGAGGAAAGCTATGTTATTTTACAAATCTCAGCTCAAAAGGAAAAGTTGTGAGGGTACCATTGCTATCCCTAAGCTCAGATAATATCTTTTCCTAATAGAAAATCTGAAATGTAGTTGAGTGGTGCCACTGTACAGACCTAACAGAAAGCCAGTGTACTGTCTGCTACGTCAAATCTTCAAAAGAGCACATTATGCTGCAGGATTTATGGTATCCAATATACACAGTAAAATAATCATATTGAATGCATTTGTTGATATTAATTTAATATTCAGTCTAATTAAATATTCACACTGGCTTGCTATCTACTAACAAAGAGAAGTGATTTAACAGGTTCATCAGTAAAATAATTTGAGGGCATTTCACTGTAATCTTTTATAAATCTGCACAACATATACTCAAAAAAAAAAAATAAATAAATAATTACCATCCTGAAATACGATAGATTTTCTTTAAAGCTTATTAGGTCAATCATAACAACCATACTATCAAAAATATTCCATTTTTGCTGAAAATAGTTGTAAGGATCAAGAGCAATGATTTTCAAGATCATTTCTGCTGTAAAAATCAGGGTGAAGACCTAGAAAGAGGAAAAAGAAATCCAGAAAAAAGTCACTGAAAAAGTATGTTTCTTTATGGGATTGTCCAAATACAAATATGGGGTCATAACTCTATATTCACTCTAACATAGACCTAACTTACCAAGTCACTTCTATCAAATATTTTTTTATAATCAGGGTTCACGTGAGGCTGCTCCAAAGCCATGAATAAGGTATTTGCGATAATGCAAACCATGATCAAGGTATTAGCAGATGGATTCAGAATTACCAATTTCACCTTCTCTTTGACTGCCCTCCAGAATGGACAGCAATTCCAAATTAGAGACTTTTGAGCAAGATGTTTCCATCGAGAAGGGCATGTAACTTTCGGCTTTTGCATTTCTAAATGACAAAGAGGTAAAGTGACATACAGATAATCTTATGTGGAACATCACAGCATGAAGAAAAAGACAATCACTCATAGAAATGTTTGAAAAGAAAAATTATTAATGTGAGCAAAATCACATCATTGAAAATAGTTTCAAGCATTCTACACATATTACAGGCTATTTGAAGATCACTATCAACAAATCTCATCATTAAGGTAACAGGTGATATTGCCTACCTCTTCATATGTTTACTAAAATATTGAAGGATGATAAAGGATCTGCATTTAGGAGAAATAACTGTCTTTGGGAACTGTCAGCTTGTTTTCTGAGTTGGATCTATGCAGTCACAGATGCAGCATGGGTTGAAGAAAAGTCCAGGGTAAAATGAAGAAGGATGTTCCCCATATCTTGATGTCCCATAGTTGAAGATATGGTTATAAGATAAGTTACAAGGGACCTCAGATCTGTAGTGCAATCCCCTTCTCAAAGCAGGGTCAGCTATGAGGGCAGAGACACATAAGCTGCTTCTCTGCCTGACTGTTCCCATGGTGAAGGTTTCTACTTACACAGTTTGAAACTTTCTTCTTTTAATTCATGTCTCTTTCCTCATCTTCCACTGTGTGCCATTGTGAAGAGCCTGGGTTCATCTTCTTGAGAATGTCTTCCTACACACTGGAAGGCTGATATTAACTCCACCTCAAAGCTTTCTCTCTGGCCTGAACCAGCCCAGCACTGGGCAAGTGCTCCAGCAACTGGCTTGGCAGCATTCAACTGAACTCAATGTATTTCTTGTACTGGGGAGACTGGGGGGCAAACTGAGCATAGTATGTGGTCTAGGAGGTGCTTAATAAATGACAATAATCACTTTTCCCCTGGCTATACTCATTTTAATAAGTCTAGGATACTGTTAGCCATTGCTGCTACAAGGGCATGTTGCGTGCTCAGCTCGCTGCCCACAAACACCCTTTTCTGCAGAGCTGCTTCCCAGCCAGTCAGCTCACAGCCTGTATTGTTGCAAGAGGTTCCTGCAGACATGTCGAAGTTTACAATTGTTCTGGCTGAATTTTCATGAGATTCCTGTTGGTCCATTCCTCCAGCCTGTCTAAGTCCCTGTAGATGGCAGCCCTTACCTCCAGTGTACCAACAGGTTCCCCCTCAGTTTGATGTCATCTGCAAAAATCAAGATCAAGCCCTCTGTTGCCTCATCCAGGTCACTTAGAACAAGATGGGTCTGAGGATACACCCCGGTGGTACTCCACTTTTGTTGTGGTTTAAGCCCAGCCAGCAACCCAGAACCACGCAGCCACTCGTCACTCCCCCCTTTCCTCCCCCAGCTCCCGGAGGGATGGGGAAGAGAACTGAAAGAATGTAACTCCCACAGGTTGAGATAAGAACAGTCAGGTAACTAAGGTATAACACAAACCACTGCTGCTACCACCAATAATAATAATGATAAGGGAAGCAATAAGGGAAGAGAATACAACCGCTCACCACCTGCCAACTGATACCCAGCCTGACCGAGCACTGATCTAGTCCTTCCAGGTAACTGCCTTAAGTTAATACAGTGGGCATGACATGCTGTGATATGGAATACCTCTTTGGTCAGTGTGGGTCAGGCTTTCTGCCTCTGCTTCCTCCCGGCTTCGCCTCCTCCCTGGCAGAGCATCAGGCTCAGAAAGTCCTTGGTCAGACTAAACATTACTGAGCAGCAGCTAAAACCATCGGTGTTATCAGTGCTGTTCCCAGGCCAAAAGTCAAAAACACAGCATTGCACCAGCTACTAAGAAGGAGAAAAATGACTGCTACTGCTGAACTCCAGTTCAGCAAGACAACTTGCTACCTGCCTCCAGGTAGAACACAGCTTGCTCACCAGACACTTGAAGTCCAAATATCCAATCATTTTTACTTTTTTTTGGCCAGCTGGTTTTCCACCCTTGCAGATCCTAACATCCTAACTTGGAAGAAAAAAGTACTGTGCAAGACAGTGTCATAAGCATTGCTAAAGTCAAGGTAAATGAAAAAATTGCTCTCTTCTCATCCACAAACCCCATTCATTTTACTGTATAGGGCAATCAGGGTGGCCAGGTATGACCTTTGGTAATTGTAAGTCACAATTACAGATATGTGATATGAAAATATTTACTTTACTGAAAGGTACATTTAATAGCAGCATAATTCCCTCCAGTGACTTTTAAAATAATGCTGGCTGTTTGTGACATTTTGGTCTCTTAGGTCAAGTTACACAATCACCATAAGAAAAAAACTAAAGAATGACTTAACGCAAGTTACCTGTAATAATAGTGGCTGCACTCATTAACCTTTGTCTTTGAAAAGGATCGTTAATAGAGTCCACTGGCAAATCATAGGACAGCAGTACCTGCCTCTGGTTAGAAAGACAATAGAAGATAATATAACAAAAGAATATGAAGAAATGGCAAATTTCAATAAAATTATGTCCAGCATAAGATCAATATGGCTTTTTAAATAAACATTTTTATGAAACCTTACCTTGCTGGAAAGATGAAAACAAAACAATACAACAATACCATGTGTTTGCTTATGACAGTGTGGTAGTGTGTTCCACCACTCAACCCTTTATTCCACAACTCTGCTTAAGTGATAACTATCAGTGGTGGTGGCAATGGATATGTCTGGGAAACACAAAGAACATTTCATCAAAACCAGTAATATTTTTCAAGAAGTTGTTTCCTTCTGAATATATTTAACAACTATAATAATGCCATTATATAAGTAGTGCTGGGATCTTGGTAACATGATAGTAAGGACTGTTCATAAGATATACGGTATTTTGCCAGTGTCAAAGGCAGAGTAAAAAACCCCAAGATTAGGAAAAGTAAGAATTTCAAGTCTTAAGAGCAGTTTCTTAATGGATTTAGAAAGGAGTGATGAGCAGGGGAGCCAGAAGTCACAGCGGAATCAAGATGTGAAATAGCACGTGTAGGATTCAGCCTAATATTCAGGCACACATATTTAATTTGTTCATGTGAACAATGCATCTAAAATCTGCTTTATTATAATTGATGCTTTATATATATATATATATAAGTTTGATTCATTTAAACCTAAATGTCTGAAGCCATTCGAGATTGTCTGTTTAGACATTTGATATCTGAGACATCCACAGTCTCAGACCAAGCAGACATGACACATCATGTCTGTACCCTTCTGTAGAGCAGGTGGAGGCCAAGTAAGACACTCTAGAAAACATCTAATGTCACAAGGGATTAATTTGTGACCCAAAAATTCAAATATATAGTCAACTCCGGGAGTTTAGAACATAAGTAACACGTAGACACCTGCAAACAAAAACCTGGAGCACAATACAGTTGCCTAAATCTAGAAATTTAGTAATATTTGAGAGGCCATAATGTATTTGAGATATTCATACAGTGCTGGAAGATGTGCCACAGGTACCAAAGATACCAGATTATACAAGCTTTCCAAGAACATCTAAAAATGGTACTAGATTCTTCTAGTTACACAAGTGAATTATGCCCCTAACATTAGATATCTTCATACTGAACTAAATCCAACTCAGAATATTTAGGCCAGAGAATTAGTTCTGTGCACAAAAAAAAGAGAAAGGTTAGGTCATTAGGGAAATTCTAAAACTCACAGGATTTTGTATGCTTATTTATGCGGCACAATAGAGATGCTGACAGATCTTTCCACAGCTCTAAGTGCTGAGGTCTATACTGCATCTTAGCTATGGTTTAAAGACCACTTCAAACTTCCATTTCAAGTCCATCTAGTGATGTCCTCTAGTCCCAAAATTTAGCTTTCAGATTGTTTTAAAAACCAAGTTAATCCAACGCATGAAAAAGAGGGGGGTGGGAGGCAGGGGGAGGTGTGTAAAGAAAAAAAGAGGGAAAAAATTGCAAATAAAGAAAGCTTTTCTTCTCGTCTACTTGTCATACCACGTATAAGTCTAATGAATCTATTTTCTGTTTCAAATACTTACAAGCTTCTTGTGGCAGTGAACAGGCTGTGACTGAAACATATGGTCATCTTTGTCATGATCACTTAAAATTGAACTTTTTTTTAAAATAGGTTTTTCTTTCTTCATCTCTTTTTCTTCTGAACTTTTCAACTCAGCAGCTGACATTTTGGATTCGACATGTAGGGCCTTATTACCTTCTCCCACAGCCAACATCTGTCAAAGATTCAGCAAAAGATCTGTCTATTAATACAAGGCAAATGCCAATGCATGGACTAGGATCACATACAATTTAATTATTATGTTATCTGAAGCTCTGCACCAACAAATCCTACTTTTAAAATATTAAACTACTATAAAAATATAGTAATACAAAATGCTATTTACAATACTGAAAGATAAAGCGTTGCTTACCAGCTACCGTAATTAAAATCTGTCTTTGCCACTTTAGATACTGCATTTTCTATCTGAATTTCAGGATACTCTGGTGTATCCTTTTACTCTCCTTTTCCTGCTTTGGAAAGGACCTTGAGTGCAAAGACAACAGAAGACTAAGGGCTTAAAATAAATCCTAAAGTGTTAAACCTTTCTGAACTACTAATCCCTATGAATGACAAATAGATGGAAGTAAAGCTTGGCAAACAGAAATTTTGGATAGAAAACCAGTACAGGCCTGTCAACAGCTGTAGAGGAGGAATTTGGCAAATTGGTGATGCAATTCACCTTAATGATGAAATTGGATAGGTGCTAGAGAATATTTGCATGTTCTTTTACAAGTCTGACTTTTCTGGTTGCTAGCAGTAAATCAGAGGTATCTTTTATAAAAAGTTAGAAGATAAAATGTCCTACCAATAATTTTCAGTCTATCTTGTTGCCTCAGCTCAGAGCTTCATTTCTCAGAAATAAAATAAAACCGAGGTGACACCAGGTCCTATACAGGCAAGGAATGAGTGAATCTAGGCAATACTGTGCCAAGAGGAAACACTGTAGAAACCTGATGTGTGTCTATGAGGTCTCCAAACCAACAGCAAAGAAATTAATAGTCTCTGGATGTCCATCTACATTAATAGGGAGTTAATGGCATTAGCCTGGACAAAGACTACGACTGCTCTGTCAACTGGTAGGCCTTCTGCTTACAGTCACTCAAAAAAAGGCATGACATGCCTTAAATAGCCAATCAAGTGGCTCTCAGAAAGCTTACATTTTTAATCAGTCCTGAAATCTATCAGCATCAGAACTTCCAATATCAAGAAACTGTAGAAATGACTATTTTTTTTATACAGACAAATTTATCCACTCGTACTTTCTTCATCAAACTACACAGTAATAGCAAGGAATATTCAGAGAAAGAAATTTTTGTACACAGCAATAGTAGCAGTGTATGAGAATGGGGTAAATCATAGAGCACAGGCGCCTGAGCAATACCATGAAAGCTATATACTTGCCAGCAAGCCAGTCTTATGCAATATCAGGTCTGCGAATCCTAAACTTAATATGATTTAACTTGGACCTATTCTGTTAGCTTGTAACACAAAAATGTTTATATATATAATTATATATATACATACACATGCATTTATAAAGAGACAGAAAGACAAATGAAGTGTAAGAAAATATTTTACAAAGCACATGTTTAATTAAAACTTATTTCCCTGATTCACAAACAGAAGAAAACAAAAGGAACCATATATTGTATACATATTATCTGTAATAATTTACAAACCTGTTCTTCCTCTAGAATTTGATAGGCATCCTGAAGTAATTTTTCCTTTTCCTCTATAGCTTTATTTTGCTCTTTATATGCCAAAGTTACCACAGCCAAGATAAGATTGAAGAGATAAAATGAGCATAAAAAGATGACTGCCATAAAAAATAAAACATAGCTCTTTCCAGATGTACGGATAGTCTGTGAGGAAAAGGTTTTAATAGATAAAGGTCATACTGATTTCTATACAAACTAACATTTAAAATAGAATTTCTAACTTTAAACCATTTATTTTCCTATATAAAACAAAGGCTCAACATACTGCACTTTTTTGATTAAAAAACAGCAGGATATACCACTGGTCTAAGTTAAATAGAAGGTGTAGAAATACATCTAGTCAGGAGTTCCCCTGGCCTCGAAGTGATTAAATTTTAGCTCTTAAAAATGTCTCTGTGATCACATAATGTTTTCTCTTTCTTAACAGACCATCAAACAGTCCTAACAATGCAACTGTAGAGAAGAATTTACGAAATACATTCTCAAAATTAAATTTAATATCTCACAGCAAATTGGGCAAAAGATCATCAGAGTTTAAGTAACGAGAAGACAACTTCAGCTACAAAGAGATACATAGGTGGCTACCAGAGAAATTAATAAAACTCCATAATACGGATGAAAGTTAGGATTATCTGAACAATTGTGAAAGATTCTGTGATGAGAGCATCAGAGGCAGATTAGACTGATTGCTTACTGTTACATTTTCTCAATTTGTAAAGGCTGCTGTAAACAAGTTAAAGTGGACCATATGAAAGTTACAGAGCAAGGCAGAGGATAACACCTTTCTAGCAAAGGCACTGTATAGATGTAAGGGACACAGAGAGTTCCCTATATGCAATTTTTGTGCCATTTTTACCAGAGAGTAGAACATAAAAGTTACATTCAGCTCTCTGAATCAAAACATAAAGGCTCCTTTTTTTTTTTTTTTTTTTGGTATTAATTGTCAAAAATTTTTTGAAATGAGTGTAAATGTTGAGCCATAAGCTTTTGTGAGAAGTCAGGACTTCAAGGGAAGACAAACAGTGTGTGTAACAACTCCTTATCTCCCCTTCAGCACCAGTGAGCTCACTAGCCAAATCCACTATATACACAAGTCCTTTGGTGGATTCATATTAATATTTAACTATTAATCACTGACCCAAGTGTGCTTTCCAAAGAGCATACACAGCAGGATTGCTCCCATCCAACGTCACTTGCAGAAGATGTAGCAACTCAGTCACTTGAAGATAATTCTTTAATATGCACATTAATTTCGGAAGAAATTTGGTACCAGTAATGTTGAGACAGGGGCAGAATTTTCTAGTGGACATAACATTCTAAACTGCACATCTAAAGTCATTATAGCAGTAATGTAATAAAAGTACCTACTTGTCTGTAGAGACGTTCCCAGTAATCCTGTGTCATAAGACGGAACAAAGAAAGAAAGGCCCAGCCAAAATGATCAAAACTTGTATAACCAAAGTCAGGATTCTTCCCAATCTTCTTACAGGTATAGTTTTCTGGGCACTCATTGCTAGCAACAAAAGAAATGTTAAACAATATTCACTTGCAGTACTAGACTGTACCTGAAAGCATCAAGTCCACAACATCAAATATATATTTGGTCAGTTTATCTGAAAGTCTGTTTCATTATTCCCCAATATAATTCTGCTAAAAGGGCTAATTTATATCAGACAATCCTAGAAAGTCATTTGTCTAATCAAACCAACTAAACAGAAACTCTAGTCCTGCCTAGTTTCTGACTAGACAGAAATCCTCCACTGATATGAGGAAGAAATTCTTTACTGTAAGGGTGGTGAGGCACTGGAATGTGTTGCCCAGGGAAGCTGTGAATGCTCC
>JANRGW010001126.1:0-26363 GCA_024733675.1 Psilopsiagon aymara | reverse complement strand
TGTCCCTGCCCATGGCAGGGGGGTTGGAACTAGGTGATCTTAAGGTCCTTTCCAGCCCTAACTATTCTATGATTCTAAGACTCTATGCAATAAAGAGGGGGGGAAATGGATATTTAAAGAGTAATTCACCAAGAGGAGAAGAATTTATTTGTTTTTCACAAGTCTTTACTGATCTCTTTCCCTACTCATGCATATAATTCTACATTACCATTATATTACCAGTGGTTAGCAACAAAGCACATAAATAATTGCTTGCATCCTAGTACTACATTCTTTTTCTGATGTAAAATATCTGGGCTTTAATTTAATAACACACAGACATTCCACCCTCTTCATCACCATTTCTTTAAGCCAGAAAATATACTTGGAGGAAAAAATAAGGAAGTATACTAAAACTGTTTTAGTAAGTAACACTTACTCAGGATATGAACTGAACCCACAGAGCAATATTTCAGCAGATTTATTCATTCTAGCGCAGATATCTAATAAAAATAAATAAGTTAATTAATTAGTAAATCAAGGAATCAAAAAATCAGAAGTTGTCAGTTCTTACAGCACTCTGGCAGCAAACTGCACATTGTTGCACTTTAAAAGAAAAAGCCTTGCTGGACCAAATCTCAGACTCCTTTCTCAACAAAGGGCACATAGGGCTGTTTCTCAACAGATCTGTCCCTATGGCAATTAAAAAAAAAATAATTATCATGAACAGCCCACAAGGTAAGATTTTGTTTGATCTCTGGTAAAAGTAAAAATCTCTGTCAGAAGCAGGCAAAATCCCTGAAAAATATAGTTAAGTAATTGAAATATTCTCTCTGCAGTACCCCTCAAATTAGGATCCTCATAAAACATACATAGGTAAAGAAGCAAATGCCTATAGAAAACTCTGTCTCTTCTATCCTACAAGCTGCCAATCTTTCTCCAAATCCAGTATCTACTAATCTCACATTCAGTTGACCCAGAGACTTCCTATTACTACTTGTGCAAACAGAAGGACATACCTTCTTGTGAGAAATATGTGCAACCATATTTTAACATCTCTTAAAAAAACTCAAGACATATATAACAAAATACACAGAATATGAAATGAGATAAAAGAATAAAATTTACCTTCAGTATCATGTACATAGATCTTAGCATCCTTACAGAAAGTGTCATTGTATACAGTATTATTGAGGACACATTTGGATGTTAAATTGCCCATAAAAAGCTGAAGGCCTATTAGAGCAAATACACTCAAGCAAAAAACAGTGAAGATCAACACATCTGTAAGTCTTTTAACAGATTCAATAAGTGAATTTACGATGACTTTCAGACCTAGAAAAATAAGATTCAACAATATGCAAAATGAGAAGAGGAATGCAGTAGTGTTCCCATGTGGTAATATACAACAGTTGCAAGTATGTTATGGTTTTGTAACTTCAGAATACTAAATGAGGTAAATGTGTTTTTACTTAAAATTCCTAATCATAACTTATCTGGCTTTTACTTCCTTCTAACACTAATTTTGCTAACTTGAAAATTCGAAACTAAGATGGCATCTAAGCAAACTCTTTAAGAATATTAATGAATATGGACAGATTTCTGTCCTTGATTAACATTCAACAAGTACTTCATATTGTGCCAAATACACATTACAATAAAAGATAGCTTCTGCTGACCTCATGGAATTCTGTCTTTGAAGTTAATGCCCTACAGGTATCACGAGTTTGAAAACAGAAGAGCATTTGTGACACTGGGAAGAGAAAAAAATGTATGTTGGGGACCCACCCAGCTGGAATACAGCTTGGCAGAAAAGGACCTGGGGTTCTGGTGGGCACAGGCTTAACATGAACCAGCAATGCTTTCTTGCAACAAATGTGAATGGTATCCGGGGCTGCATTAAGCAAAGAATGGCCAGTAGGTCGAAGGAGATGATCATTCCCCTCTACTCAGCACGGGAAAGGTCACACCTGGAGTACTGGGTCTAGCTCTGAACTTCCTAGCACAAAACAGACATGGGCACACTACACAGAGTCCTCTAAAGGGTCTCAAAGATGACAAGGACTGGAGCATCTTTCCTGTGAGGAAAGGCTGAGAGAGCTGGGACTGTTCAGCCTAGAGAAAGAAAGGGTCAGGGATGATCTCACTGTGCATAAATATCTGATGGGAGAATGCAAAAAGGATGGAGCCAGGCTCTTTTCAGTGGTGCCCAGTGGCAAGTCTGTAAGCCATGTGCACAAACTGAAGCACAGGTGGCTCCCTCTGAACATCAGGAAACACATTTTCACTGTGAGGGTGACTGAGCACTTGCACAGGTTGCCCAGGGACATTGGCAAGTCTCCATCCGCATACATACTCAAAAGCTGTCTGGATACAGTCCTGGTCAACCAGCTCTAGATGATTCTGCCTGAGAAGAAGGGCTGGACCAGATGACATCCAGAGGTCCCTTCCAATCTCGACCATTCTGTGATTCGGTGAAAATGGTTTACATACAAACTGAAGACCAATATTCTGGCAGAATAACTGAATTTGAAATATGACATAGCCAGGGAATGATATCGGTGATTTTTCTAGATGTCTTTGGTGAGAAAAAAGGAAAATGACATTTAATCTCTCTTCTCCATACTGAAAATGAAATAAAAGCACTGATTGTTGATATTAATATTAAAAATTAAACATTTCTTATGTTTAATTCCTGTTACAATAGAAAAATGAAAAATACATTTATAATTACATGGAAATTGTAAGGGTAATATAGATGATGACAACGGAGTGAGTGACTCTCCTGGCCCCTGAACATTTTGGGCCTGAAGCAAGCAGTACAGCTCCCTCTCAGCTTCCCTGACATCTTTTAACTAACTGACATTGTCCTGCAGCTCAGCCCCTACTGCAGGAGGATCTCCACCAGTGCGCACCGAGTGCAGCCCCGTCCATTATGAACCCTTGCCTCAAGACACAAGTGGAGGCACTTTCTACACTCTCAGGTCTGCACAGCGTGAGTGAGCAGCTGCAGGTACAGAGTTAACAGCTGGGCTTAAACCACAACAATGATAAAAAATATTCTGTTGGGGTGCTGCTGAGATTTACTACAGACAGCAAAACAGTTACACATTGCGATATCCTTAACAGTCATGAAAATTGACCAGAAAACTGAAGACAAGAACAGGAGATGAATTAGAATTAGCATACTGCTGAAGCACAGAGAAAATCAGTAAAACATGTTGTTCCTTACCTGGTATTACTGAAATAGCTTTCAAAGTCCTCAGTACTCTGAAAGTTCGAAGACCTGAAACCTTGCCCACAGTAGCATACCTATAAAATTAAATCACCATATAACTGAATGACAAAGATCTAGCTTTTCAGAGCATATGCATATTGAGCACACTGCAATGAATAAAGTACAGAAAATAAATAGGTCAACTATGTCCTAAGGTAGATACATAAAGTTAGGAATCTAAGTCTATTTCTATATATTGATATAAAATAATAAGACTTTTGAATAGTACCCCTGAAAAAAATATGGGTTTTACTTACTGATGATTTGGATACTTAAGAGTTTTTATCCGTCAAATGTCAAATAAATATAAAACCTTCAATATCATAGCTGTCAGAGGCTAATCTGATTTAGAACACCACATGAAAGTATATGTTGCAGCTACCTCAAAACTACACAATATATACCTTAGGAGAAGGGTGTTGAGCAAACCTAGGTTTATAGTATGTTAATTCTGTACCACATGGCTCTCTTGCTAACTTCTATTGAACAGTCAGCTAGGTACTTGAGTATTGAAACTAGTTTCAATTTAATAACTTCAACAATTTGAAAATATCAGAAAATGAGTATTTAAAAAGTATCATATTCTATACAGCACTTAAGCAGGCTTTATATTACATATTTTAGAAGGTGTCTTTCATGTCAGAATGGACATGAATTGTGATTTATCTCATGACAGGATCATAACTGGTAACATAATTCCTTAAAATAAAAATTCGCAATAACAGAATCTGATAAACATTGATTGGAAAGGACCTCTGGAGTTTGACCTCTCACTCAAAGCACGACTTTTGCCAGAAATAGATCAGAACACTATGACTTTGCCTAGCCTGTAAGATTAAATAATTCTCAAGTACCGTAAGTAATAACTGCACTTCAGTTACCTGTTCCAAACATTTTTATTTCTGGTGTGATAGGACCCCCCTCCAAAAAAAACCCAGAATGACATAGTATAGTGCAAAGTGCTTATATCTGCTTGAATACAAATTAATTAGGAGCATGGGTAGGGAAGTAAGAACATAAAATTATATTGTTCATCATACAGTTGCTGGACTTCTTGATAGTGGCTGATGATTAACAATGTGTAAGCTCCCTAGTAGTTTACAGATTACCCATAAGAATACTTTGTTCACATACATATATATGTGTGTAATGACATCTGAGTTCATAACCTAACATTTGCAAAAAAGGAAAAAACAGGCAGGGGTATAACTGTTGATGGCAGCCTTTGCTACAGAACCCAAAAGATGCTGGAATTTAAGACCCCAAGAGAAATAAGTAACATGAACAGCAGAAAAACAATCTTGGGCTTTAGGACAGCAGATTTCAGCATGTTTAGGCGTGTGAAACTGCCCAAAGGGAAAAGCAGCCCCCAGAACATCTGGTTGATCTTCAAGGGTATTTACTCTAAGACAGGAGTGACACACTCTACTCTGCAGAAAGTCAAGCAGATGTGGCAGAAAACCAGCTTGGCTGAACAGGGAGCTCCTGACTAATCTCATACTCAAAAAGGAAGTGCGCAGAAGGTTGAAGCAGACACAGCTCTGGGAAGAGACACTAAGACATTGCCAAGCATGGAGGGATGAAACAAGGAAAGACAAAGAATTCAGCTGAAGTTGAAGTGAGCAAGATATATGAAGGGCAACAAGAAGGGCTACTTTAAGTACATCAACAGTGAACAGTTAACTAAAGAAACCCTGGGCCTGTTGTTTAAGGAGGCAGGGAACCTAGTGCCAAAGGACATTCCAAAGCCGAAACTACTCAGGATTGCCTTGATTAGTCAGGTCTGCCCTCAGGCCTCCCAGGTCCTTGAGTCTAGTGTATAAATCTGTGGAAGTGAAATATTATCCATGCATCCATGTGCTGTGATTGAAGGCTCCAAGTTCAGCTGGTGGCTGGTAACTATTGGCATCCCTCATGGGTCAGTTCTGGGGCAAATATTTTTTAACAATTTCATCAACATCCTGAAGAACGGAACAGAGTTTGCCTACAAATTCAAACTACTAACTGGAAGGTTAAGCAGTCAATACAAGGGGTGGCAAATCTGCTCTGCAGCATGAACTTGACAGACTGGAGTTATGGACTGTAGAAACTTCAGGAAGGCCAGCAAAAGCAGACAAAATCTTGCCCCCACGTCAACATGACCACAAGTAGGAGCTTAGGACAGACTAGATAATGAGCAGCTGTGCAGAAAAGGACTTAGGGTCATGGAAGACAAACTGAACATGCATGAGCAGAGCACACTTGCAAAACAGAACCCCTATCACACGCTGGGCTAGATTAGCATGAGTCTAGCTTGTATGTTGAGAAGTCTATTTCTTACATTGAAGGAAGTGATTTCTGAGAATGAATCTGTGTCCAGCTTTTTAATTTTCAGACATTTTTCATAGTGGAGCAGGTCCAACCAGGGCTCTAAGAAGGGCAGTAAGACAATTAGATGGTTAAATTATTAGGCTGGATTCGATTTGTTGAGTCTGAAGAAGAGCAGGCTAACGTTGCGCTGCAGCAGGAATGAAATTGCTGGCTGCAGCTGTCCAATGTAAGGGCTTAGACAAGGTGAATCTAGGCTGTTCTTGAAAGCTCACCATGAAAGAATGAGAGGCAGCAGACATAAGTTGCTACACAACGAGAAATCTGAGAGAAAAAAAACCAACACAATGTGGTCGGAATAGCTAGCTCAGAGACATTGCTGAATCTCCATGCTTAGAACTTCCCTGGTCCTGAGCAGCCTAATCTAAATTAGTACTGCTTTTAGCATACAGCTGAACCACATGATCAATAGAAGGTCCCTTCCAATCTAAATGACTCTACACCCCTAATAAATTTGAATATGACAACTGAAAATCATTCAGAAATGCTACACAACAGATTTATTTTGAAAGCACTGAGACTGGACATGAATGAATCTGTTCACTGCTGCAAGTAAGACTATTTTGCTTTCAAGATTAACATTCTGCATTTGACATGGAAATTCTGACTTGGTTTCTTCATTGTTTCTTGTCCACCCAGCTAGTTCATTTTGACATAAATTGAAAACTGATCAGAGCAGTATTCCATCTGGCCTATTACCCTGTCTTCAAGAATTACCCACAACAGACGCTTAGAGGGGAGTTTAGAATCAAGACAGTGATGCTCCCCAGTTTTAATTTTTCCAGTAAGTTTATAGCTCAGGGACTTCCTGAACAAGACATAGTATATTTGTGTTAAAAATAACCCTCAATATATTTTCATCTGCAATTTTGTACAGATAACTTCGGGATCAAACTAAGTTCTTTCCATACACAACCTCCCATAGGAGGAATGTAGTGTGAAAAATTATTCCTTCTATATTCTGCCATATGACAACTTCATTTGGTGCCTTTAGCTGTTGCTGTAGGAGAAAAACAAAAAAATTAAAATTACTTATTCTCTTTCTGGCTTTATGCTACAGACTTCAACCATATTCCTGCTCTGTATTTTCTTTATTCATAATAGTTCCACTCTATTTTGTTTGTTATTGTATGGAATAAAATTTAAACAGCTTCTCTGTATCTCCTTTTAATTCTTTTGAGATGTCAGGAGCAAAATGACATATTGTCCTAGAGAAAAATACAAGACCACACATAGAAATAACTATATGTTCTGCTTCTTTCTTTACTTCTTACCCATAAGGACCTCATTTTCTATTTCCTTTTCTGACCGTGACTGCACACAGGAGAGGTGTTCACAAGATCATCTATTTAAACTCCAACATCATCTTTCCAACAAGTGAAAGCCATTTCAGAACCCATAACTGTGTATACAAAGTTAAGTATGTTTTAACTTAAGCATTAAGGAAGTAGTTCTTGGGATTTACCTTTATTTATCACCATGTTATTCCACTCCCTTCTTATCTACTTTGGATCCTCCTCAAATGAGTTTCAGCTGATCCAGATTACAACTAAGAATATAAATGGGCATGCTTGGGTTTGGTTGTCTATGCAATCACCTCTTAACAAAATTTAAATATGTACTATATTGAGAACAATCAGTTCTAAAATGAGCTTTGCATTTAGGTCTTGCTTTAAGGCCTAGACTATTCTTCTCTTTGCAGATATGCAAAGGATGATTCAACCACAGTAACCCTTAAGCAGGTAGGATGCCAAACACTCTAAAGAACTTCAGCAAAATCAAACAGCGTTTTATTTGGGTGTTTATCCCTTGAGTGCAAAAGAACACTGAATGTTACTTACATTATGACAGTAGTGACAAAATCCATGAAGTTCCATGGGTCTCGAAGAAAGGTAAATTCATTCCAAACAAATCCTGCTGCTATTACTTTTATCAATATTTCACAAGTATATATGCCAGTAAAAAAATATCTGAGAAGGAAAGTGTATATTAAAGTTGCAGAAATAAAAATATTAGTGAGACTGAGAAACATTCAGGCACATTTCTACCTTTTGTATGATTTAGTCACTGGATGAAGACAAAGGTAGAAAATGTGAAGTAAAATAAGACAGGTTACATTAATTTCAGAAATACCATAAGAGGACGCTTTCCTGAATTTTAGCAAGATTTACATCTAAATCTATAAACACATATGTTCACATAAGTATATGATACTATTTCTGGATGAAGCGTGGTTCACATTTCCTTATGAAATGTTTTTATGGCTGTGTTTATGTACTAAAGCAACCTGGCAATTTACCAAGCCTCAACATTTTGGCAGAACAATAACAGCAAAGACTTATTTTTAGCCTATAAAGTCCACACATTCTATCCATTTATTCTGACAAATACTACATAAAATTAAGCTAACATTATCACTGTGCTTACCCTAAAATTAGAGGAATTAAAATTATAGAAACTCTGAGGCTGCAGCCACATTTTCAAGATTTAATTCTGGAACGTAATCTCAAGTTACACTCGATACATTGTACAATTATAAAAGATAGCAAAACATTAAGTAGCTTCCAAACGTAACTGTTTCCTAACGTAAACAGCAAGGAAGAATGGAATTAATATTTATCCTTTTATAGTTTTTGCATCAGCCAGCTATAGCAAAAATTCAGGTTATTGCCTTAGAATGAGAGCTATTAAGTTAGACTACTACTGCACAATCTCTCTAAAAGGCTTTTAATCCTTAAAAGAAAAAATGGGGCAACCTTCAATGTTACATCAGATGTCAAAATTAGTTAACATAGAAAAAAAGGCATATGGTGTAAGCTGCTAAGAAAAGGCACTGAAGCTCCACAGAAGACTGTGTGACATGTGAGGCACTAGAATGGGTTGCCCAGGGAAGCTGTGAATGCTCCATCACTGGTGGTGTTCAAGGTTGGGTTGGAGAGAGCCATGAATGGCATGGCTTAGTGGGAGGTGTCCCTGCCCATGGTAGGGGCGTTTGAACTAGATGATCTTAAGGTCCTTTCCAACCCTAACTATTCTATGATTCTACAATAATAAGAATAATCCCAAATCTTGCTCAAGAGGTGTGCCTGAGTATTTTAAAACCACAGAACTGAATCACCACTTTATTTAAATTCTTCAGTCCAGGATGTTACTATTCCTAGAAAGAGTGAAAAATGGTGACCAAAATACTTACTCAGTCCAGAAGAGTTCATATGGAAGATTTATAGTCATGGAAACACAGTTGAGCACCACAGTAAATATAATAAAGCGAGTAAATAATGTGAATAATAAGTTAAGGAAAAAGTTCTATTCTATAAAAAAATGATGTTCAAAAAAGTTGCTGATTTACACATAAGAAACCCTACAGGTATCCAAATAATTTCTTTGGTTTTGAATATGATCAGGACTTCTGTATTTTCCAAAGAAAATGATGTCAGATCAAAATTCTGCTCAGATGGATAAACTTAATGACTTAAAAATAACAAAGAATTATTTGCATGTGAAGATAGTTTTGGAAGTTAGGACGTGAGCAGTACATTAATACGTTTGACAGAAGCGATGAGGAACATTTGTGGAAAAAAATCTTGAGTCCTCTGCTGTCTACTGCTATTTGAAACTTCAGAAACCTCAATTTCTTCCTGTCAGGAGCAAGAAATAAAGAGAAATGGCCCACAATCCCATAATAATGAGGGTTTTAAGCTTTTAAGCCTAGCAAAAACAGGTGAAAAAGCTTAATTACCAAGAACCATTCTTCCTTGAAACTAGTCCATATACACATGTCTAAAAGAGACATTTAAGCTCTGCCACAGATTCAGACAGCTTTCTCATTTTATGTGGCAGGTGATGAAAACACACAAGAAAAAACATGTTTTCAGGAAAGTTTACTTACAATAAAAGTTTATCCTAGTAAAAATGTTTGGTTTTTTTCATCAAACACAGGTCTTACATTTAGGGTTTATCTGAAACTGAACAGTAAATTTAACAATTTCTAATAGCATGAACGCACATTCAAAGTCAGCCATAAGTTCCCATAAAAGGACCTATTTCTTCAAATTAATATTTCCAAGTGAAATTTGATGTTTGGCATAAAGAGCAGAAACTACTCAGCCTATGGTTGTACACCTGTGATCCTTCACATCTTTACATACTCCAAACTACATTCATATTATTGCAAAAAAAGATTAAAAAAATGGGTGGCTCTTCAGAACTTTCTAAACTTGAGTGTGGAATGCATTTTTGAGGATAACGTCAGACTCTTTCGGCAAAGCGTGGTTGAAAATCACATCCTTCCCAGGATATCACTGGGTTTGGGGTTTTTTTTTTAACTTAGGCTTGTCACAGTAGGGATTTCAAAAGAGTTCTGGGAAAGGGCTAAAATATCATACAGTCCCCTTTAAATGTTGTTTCATAACAGTATCTAGAAGTCATCAAATTTGCAGATTTGAGATTTGAGATTTTTTGGCATTTTAATGTATAGCAACACCATGCAAGTATCTCAGCTGTTGTAAAACAGCGTTCAATATAACTTGTGAAAAATCTCTCTCACAGCTACATGAGCATACATTTATATTCATATGAACAAAGGAACAGAATAACAGAAAAGGTTACAGTATATTTTAAAACTAAAGGGAAACCAATAAAAGGATATGAATGGATCATAATTTTAATTGCTGCTTTTCTGACTGGATTAAAAGGACTAATTATACACAAGGCAGATGTGGCAGTAAACCGGTAAATAATCCTACTTTTGTTTAGTACCATAAAAGTCTGGGAAAAAAAAAGAAAAAAGATTCATACAATATCAAACATTTAATGAAACAAAATTTCACCCCAAAATGAAATGTTCAGGTTTTCAAATCTGCATCTAGAACTATATCTAACTGCAGTTATGAGCAATGCTTTTCTGTATTCTTACTTGGAGCGATGGTCTGACAATACTACATTTTGAAAGAAAGACAGCAGCTACATAAATCACAGAATCATAGAATGATTTGGCTTGGAACGGATCTTAAAGATCATCTAGTTCCAACACCTCCTGCCATGAGCAGGAACAAAAGTTAAAAGACAAAAGTTCATAATTGCCTGTGAGGAAGAAGTTAGTAATGGGAGGAAGAACTTAGTAATGGGAATGAATTTGAAGAGCAAGTGATGATACTTCACTTGGTCAAAGTAATCAAAGGATGTTATCTTCAGATGGCAACAACGGTGTTAATCATAGTCAAAAGTACCTTACTCTTAGATAGCTTTATAGGCTATGAAAAATTATTTACAAAACACATGCTGTGTAGGACTGCCAGAATCTAGTCCTAAACTGAAAATTTTAGTATTGCAATATATCTAAATTACCAAGTAGCACTGTAAATTACCTCTAAGCTACCGTAAGGTCTATGAAGTTCTCAGTATTTTTGCCACACAAAGTAAAGATGAAATCTCTTAATTAAAAAAGCACAGTTCACTACCTTTTATGTAAATGAATTGAATTGAATCAGCCTTAGTTTCTCTTCATCAAGAATATTACTGATTGAGAACAGAAATCTCTGGAAGAAAAAAGCTTTCTGCATGTTCCCTGATTAAATCATTATATTCCAGTAACTTGCTGGTATAAATAAAAGAAAGCAACATAGGCCTGGATGGAACCTTCTGCTCCTCAGGTCAAGTACTCCTTAATAGTAAGTAACCACACAATAGACATATAGTTCAGAAGGGATTTCTAGGGTACCTACTATACACAGTCCTGTAGGTAACAACACAAGCCACTTTGAAATAGCATGGAGAGGATGCAATATAAATATGGTACAATAAACAAAGCTAATGAGACATAAAATAACTGGAAATTAATTTACTATAATAAAAATACATGGATTTGCTACACAGAGTACTTGAAATATCTCACATGTCTCCCCCAAATTGTTTAATATTCGTAATTCAGCAAAACAAATGCAGTAAGTCATCTACTGTTTGGCAAGCACTGTTTATATGACAGTAAGCTCAGCCCCACAGACATCATGTAAGTTGCTCTGGAAAACAAAGCGTCAGTTATCCCAGAATATATTTCCTATCAAAGTGTATCTACCAAGTGTATCAGCTTTTCACAATTAAACCTAATTGCTGATTGGAACTTAAAATACCTTTTCATTACACAATGCGGAGCATACCTTAGCACTCCTGACCTAAAAACCATCAAGAATACTTGAAGATCTGTCTACAGAACAATCAAAACCCACTAGCTTCTGAATAGAGTTTTTACTATCTCTTAAAGAGTTCAGACGACAAAATTAAATAAAATAATGCTTTTGAAAGTTTTAACCTTGTGATCACTGTAGTACGAATCAATATCCTCCAGGGGTTCCCCAATGAGCTTCACAGGAAGATCCCCATATAGAGATGGCAGTTTTTTGCAGGTTTTCAGATCAAGCTTAGGAGTAAGCTTATTTTCTTCAACTTCTTTGTCCTTGTTCTCCCTTTTAGCTTTGGCTTGCTGGGATTTTTTCTCAGCAATTCTTTTCTCGATTGCTGCCAAGGACTCACGTGTGAAAGGTCGAAAGTTGTTAGTTTCTGAAGACCAAGACAAGGGATCCATTTTTCCTTCTATATATTTCTTTCCAGCTCTAGAAGTAACTTAAAAAAGAAAGCTACTGACAATTAGAAAATAACAGAAATAATACACAAAATAAAAATTGTATCTATCAGATAAGCTAGAATAGAATAGGCTAATACAGTTGGAAAAAACCTACAACAATCATCTAGTCCAACTGCCTGACCAATTCAGGGCTGACCAAATGTTAAAGTATGTTTCTAAAGGGCGTTTTCCAGACACCTTTTAAACTCTGACAGGCTTGGGGCATTGACCACCTCTCTAGGAAGCCTGTCCCAGTGTTTGCCCACTCTCTAGGTAAAGAAGCACTTTCTCCTGTCCTGTCTGAAACTCCCATGGTGCAGGTTTGAAGCATTCATCCCCTTTGAACCCATGCATTTTTCCTGGATCCCAGGGAGAAGAGTGCAGCAATTCTACCTCCACCTCCCCTCCTGTAGAGGGAACTGTAGAGAGCAATGAGGTCTCCCCTCAGCCTCCTTTTCTCCAGAGCAGACAAGCCCAAATTCCTTAGCTGCTTCTCATAGGACATTCCTTCCAGCCCTGTCACCAGCTTTTCTGCCCTCCCCTGGATGCATTTGAGGATCCTCAGAAACATTATTTCAGTATTATGGATTTTGGAGCTGAATTAAAAAAAAAAAAAATAATAATAATAGAGGCTGAATCTGTCAAAAAGCAGTGATCAAGAGCAAAAAAAAATAAAATACATCCCTTTCAGCAGCAGTGACTAGGAGTTGTAAGTGGGCAAACATCCACAGACAATGTGAGAGGATTTCTACAGAAGACCTGTACCAGCAGTGCATGTGTGCTTACACTGAATAACAGACTTTCTGGCCTTTCATCAGCTGCCAAGTATTTATAGATTGTGACTTAGGTTAGGAAAAAGGAAGCTATGAAGATGTGACTGAAAAAACTCCTTGGAATACAGATGACTAAAAAATTTTGAAACAACAGAGTGAATACTCCCAGGGACATTCCTGTTTGACACAAGAGGAAAATTTTCCACACTGAGAGCAATCAGCCATTGGGATACTCTCTCCAGGGAAGTAGTGGGCTCCCCAGCACTGGACAGTTTTAAGGTTCAGTTAGACAAGGTGCTGGGTTATCTAGCCTACATCCTGCTTTTGTCAGGAAAGCTTGGATCAGAAGATCTTTGAGGTCCCTTCCAACCTGGTATTCTAGGATTCTGTGATTCAGTGTGTACAACTAGCCATGGTTTTCAGTTAGCCTAGCTGGCTTAAGGCTGACTCTGGGTACTGTAAAAATGATACAGAATCTTTTTATGTCAAAACCCAAGGAAATGCAGATATAGCAGTAGAATTTATGGAACAAGTGATCTGCAAAGTATTAGAAAGCGATAAACAAGAGGTCGTTAAACAAAATAAACATGTGGGCATTACTATAGCACAACTATCTATAAAAATTTCTTAAGATAAAAGGTGACCTTTAGGACAATTTCCTCTAGAATAGCAAAGTGCTGGCAAAAAATTACTCTATTAATGCAGTATCTCCCAGGCACAAATTACAAAATGCTCACTAGGGTAATGACTAATCACTCAAGATGACAGTTAACAGATTAAGACTTTTAGAATGAAAGACAAAATACAAAGTCAAGCCCTGTGTGCAGCTCCTTAACTTGGTTCCATCTATGTGAATTTCAGAACTCCCCAAAAGCATGCAGAGGTCCTTTTAAATGCAGCAAGGTAACAGCAATCAAACTACTGACTGCAAGATATTCAACAGTCTGTAAGAGAGGAATTTAAACAAATAGAGCTGCTCAATAAAACACTATCAAAATCACTAAGGCGTGCTTTTTGAGGAGGAGTTACCAAGTAGAGAGAAGGGACCTTAAAGCTCATCCAGTTTCAACCCCTTGCCACAGGCAGGGACACCTTCCACTAGGTCAGCTTGCTCCAAGCCCTGTCCAACCTCAATAAAACTAGTGGAACATAAAAGAAAAATGTCCTTCTATTTCTATCTAGTTCTAGCTTGTATTATAATCAATTCTGAGTCTCAAATTATTTCTATCAGCTCCCTTGTCAATAGCCACCCACTGAATATTTCCTGTGAGCACCTGGATCTGAAAAAATAAAGGGTAAACAATTTGTTCAGTTGGGATTTAATATGCATTTAGTAGATTCTTTGATGTGGGGAAAAAAGAATAAAAATGTATCCATGTGGAAGGATTTTGTTGGAAAGCACAAAATCAAATATACTAGCTCAAATATTTATCTCACATGAACACCTGTTCATCAGTTCACCTGGAATACAAAAAAACCAAGAAAATAGCTCACAGAAGCACCTTGCGAAATAGGGTAGGAATTATCTCTTTCTTGTATTGTACAATACCCTGCAAAAAGCTACTGCTATAACCTACCCAGTTTCAATAAAAAGAAAATACTTCTGCTCTCTCATCACCATTTTCTTCTATTTAACTACAATTAATTATGAACAGATTTTAAAGATTTTAGTCCCTTGTAAAATCAAACTTGGACATTTTATTGGACTACTGCTGTTTCTAAAACACATCCCTTGAACCTCACACTTGTCCCCTGCTCTTTGCTTCCCACTCCCCACAGCCCCAGCAAAGCCTTTGTGCTTGGATAAATATCTCTCAGTGGGGTCTTTTTCTGGTTGCTTTGTTTTGTTTTTTAACAGATGTAATATACAGAGTTATTCACAATATCAACATAATAAAATCTATTCACTCATACCCCCAAAATTAGAAATGCATGCCACAGGCTAGACTGTGCATTACCTGAAAATCGTGAAAAATACCAGCATTTTATGATAAAAACATTCCAGATTTGTGTTGGTAAAGAAATTCCACTATGTCAGGATAAGTATAACTCAGGTTAGATAGTAGTAAAGCCAATTTGAGCGCATAAGCCCATATAACAAAACAAGAAGACAAAAATGTAGTCAGTAATCTGAGAAATATATTAATGTTTAGTAAAATGTCACAAGTCAAATACAGGAATAGCTACATGTTTACAGCAATAGAATAGGTCTACATTAAAGATGTTTTCTTAGGTACATTCTACCTGTGTCACTGAAATTGGTATATGTCACCTATACCTTAAATAAGACCACATCTAAGACTTCAAAACATGCGTGCATGCATCTTATATATATATATATATATACACACACACACATATGCATACACCCCTGAATATGTTAATGAAACATACATGGGTTTAAATTAATTAATTAGCAATTGGGATTTCTCATAGTATACAAACACTTAGCAAAACCAAAATACTTACATCCCCTTCAAAATAAAACACCTTCACGCTGATTTCTTTTGCTAATTTTCTAGCTTGTATCTTCAAAGATGCAGAGTCTTCGTTTTCCCACCTGCACCGTTTTGTACAAAAGAACATCCTGTCTACCTATCTAGCTCCCATGCAGAAAGTTTTCTTTTGTATCAGGATGCTTGTGGGAGGGATGGAGGGAGGAGCTCAGTTGCTCTTCTGACAACAGTAAATGAAATTTTGCAATCTCACTGGGAATGCTGTTAAAGTGCATGGGTGATACTTTTGAAGACTAATCGCCTAAATATTAATCAATTATTTTATTTCTGCTGAAATTGTAGTTGTATATATTGAAAGCAAGGAAGGTTTTGGGTTTTTTTTTTTCAGCTGGAAATGTATTTGTAAAACCATACAAAACCATACAAAACCAAGAGCTGTTCTGTTTTACATTTCATTCTGAGGTTTTAACCAGCTGAACTTTCCAGCATACATTAAATATTGGCAAAAAATTTTCTCTTTATTGAAAGCTTTTGGTTAGAAATCAAGGGTTATATATTACTGTGGTTTATTCTTTTATTTTTATTCTTGTATTATTCACAGGCTATAATGTATGTTCATTAAACCTCATACAAACAAAATCTTGAAGTAAAATACACTATTTCATAAATACAAGATCAGAGGCTAAAGTACAGTCAGTATCACATTCCGCTGTTCTTCCACAAAAATATACAAACCATGTTTTAATAAAACTCACAATGTTTATCCTTATATCTGAAATCACTTACATTTATTTAATTGAAAGTTATATACAAAGCCTGCTAGCAACAGGTGTTGGATAGTAACATGTTTACAGTAATGGTAAGCCCTACAGCTGTTATTTCTCTTACAGTTACATCAACAGAACCCATTACTGTCTAATTTATTTTTTCTTTTCCCACTCCTTATTGGGTAGATTGTAAATCTTTTCCATTCTCTTTCCTGATGATAAGAGTTACTATGGGGTTTGCTGGAAGAATTCTACTGAAGGAACTATGCTGTCTTTAAAAGCCAGGCAGCCTTAATGCATGCAAAGAGAAAAATAATTGTGATCAAACACTTTGCTTGATAGATATCATCAGCAAAGGAAATAACTAAAGATGGTTTTAAAGAAACAGAGAGCTAAGTGTTCTGTGATACAAGCAACAATAAGCCATTTGAAGTTCCAGTGTAAGCTGTTCTTCCAGAAAGCAACAGTATGCTCTCGAGACAAGTTCAGTTAAGAGAACAGAATTTTAAAGATCAGTAAAGCATCATTCCATAATAGCATTATATCTGCTACAGTCAAAAGCAGCCACATTCATAATGCTGTACCAGCTAGTATAACCAAGTACAAAACAGATCCTTACCTAGACATGTTTTTTTCTGCTGTGCTGCCTTCTTCACTCTGTCCCTGTGAAAAATTAGGCACAGGGAGTAAAGACAGAACTCAAACTCCTTCTGTCCTTTTTGCATACTACAGTACTTACAATCAGAAAAAAGAAAGGCATGGAAAATACCAAGATTTATATTTGTGGCTGTTAAAAGAAAGCCTTGGGACTTGGCAGCTAACAGCAAAACACTAAGATACTCAGACAGTATCTTTTCTTGTATTACTGTGTAAAGTTTACCTTCTCCTGTTAGGAAGGGAGTTTCTTAAAGGGCAGGGAGGGGGCAGAAAATTTACATCATAGTAAAAACATTGCTTTCTTCACAGCTTCATTCCTCAGTTTAATAAGAGCAAGCAAGCAAACAACAAACAACAAAACCTAAAGTTTAATATGTATATATAAAAATGTTCCTTACAGAAATTACTAACTCTATTAATTTTGCCATCATGTTCTTGACATGATTCTGTCTCTTCCATTAACTGCAAAGCATAGCACTCTTCTTTTTAGTTTCTATTGCCAGACCACAAGCAAAATATTTTTTTCTTGGTAGCATTAGTACATCACCATTAGTTTAACAACTAAGAATGTGCAGATGTCAAAAGCAGAAAAAAACAGATTTTTGCATAATAAGATGTATTTTGTGACTTTGCCATAACTTGAAACACTAGATACTTCTCTAAATTACTGATAAGATAAATACAGTTATTAAAGATATTAAGGCATTTGACAGTTCATGCACATTGCATGACACTCTTATCCTCAAAATCTGTCTGCTTCATCTGTGAGCGGCTATCTGCAGAGAAGCACTCTGTGGTATAATCCCAGAAATCTGTCTCCTGCATTCAGTAGGATAACAGACATACATCAAGTACCTCTGTCTTAGAGGGAGAAGGGTTCACACAAGGTTTTTCTTCCTATTTTTCCCATTTCTAGGGATGAGACTGCTGTTTAAGTTTCTAACAAATTCAGTATTATTTCCCTCCTTTACCTATCAGATTCAGACCTTCTGTCACTGACCAGGGAGCCTTTACTACATGTGAGAATACAGAAATTCAGAACATTGAAAACCCAATCATTCTCACCACATTCCCCTTAAAATACAGCTGTATTTTTATGATATAGACTATAACTGGCTAAAATTACAAGATAACAGATGGATAGGAGAGCGGATGGATGTTAATTTCAAACAAGTAAGTCACTATCATCAAGTAATGTTTCAGGAATTTGCATGCTGAGCTATTTGATAGCCACACTATTATTCACACGACACTCATGCACAGAAAGTTTGAGTAAAAAAGTGTTTTAGAGAGAGAAAAATACACTTATAAAAATCTCAATAGAAAAGTTAACATCGCTTTACTTACACACTAAGAACATCTAGTAACTTCAATCAGAATAACTGGAAGAAAAATTACTTGAGCCTGAGGAAGGCTTTTCATGTTTTCAAGAAATAGTTCCTGCAAAATAGAAACATACAATACATAACTAGATCATGCCATTCACTGCTGAAGAACTCTATTAATAAAGTATCTTTTGACTGTATAATTTCTGTTAAGATTCTCACAGAGAAATCATGACTAATTATGAAGCTGACTGCACCTTCTGATACAGTTCCCTGCCCATTATTTGACACTGACCACAAGTGATTTTGAAACAAACAAGTGATGTTGATGATCCTCTATTTGAATCAGCAAAAGCAAACCACTGTTTCACACAGGAACCCCCACAAAACACAGAAAATTCAACTGTGTACATAACAGCAAATAGGTAAAAACACAGACACCAAAACACTCTCCTAAGGGCAAAATCTCAGTCTCTGGAGAGCAGGGAATGGAAGTCATGTTGACAGAGCACAGGTATGGCTCATTTATAGTTTCCTTAATGATAGCAACACCACAGGAATAGAGGATGTCTCATTTGCATATAATAAATACAAATCATAATCATTGCAAAAAGCTGATATCAACAGAAATCAGCTGTTATTTTTGCCTCCCAAACACATGCAATGAAAAAACTTTTCCAAGCAACTTTCAAATTAAAAATAAACAGTTCCTCATTAATGCAAATTTCTGAAATTTGGTAAGCCTGCAAAAAAATCATGACAGACAGAATTTCTGAGTAAAAAATCATAGGTTTTCTACATTAAGAATCTGACTTTCTCATAAGCCTTCAAATCAAATGCACGTTGCCCTGGAGCAACAGCACTATATACAAATTTTCAAAGCATGAACATATTGTTTCTTTACTTCTGCTTGAAATAGAATTATCACTAATCAGTGCCTGGAAAAATTGTTTCTGCTTTTGGTGCAATGGCTCTTCAAATGCCCTTTCGTGGGACAGCCACATGAAACACGGCGATGTAATTGCTGAAATCTGGTCTCCCTGGTGACAGCATTTGTCAAGGCACTGATGCTGAATAACACAAAAACCTACGTACGTTCTCTAGTCTGTGTGTAGATCTTTAGAGTCACTTGGGGAAAAAAGCTTGTGTGTTTAAAAGGTAGACAAGCTAATATTCCATCTTGGTTAGGCCTTCCAGGTAAATAACTTCAAAAAATGTGGCACAGGATAAACCAGTGAGCAGATTCAGGTATGTTTTCCGTCTTACTTATTTTCCATCATACTTTCCACTTCATTTCATCAAACTCACAAGCAGAGACCTGACTTGATCACATCAAAAGGACCTACAGAAGAATGTGAGCTTTAATAGTGGATGCCTCTTCAATTCAACAAACAAAAGCTGAAATGGAAACTAGTCATATGTGGACAAAAAAAAAAAGGCACAAATATTTAACAGCACAGACAATTAAGTACCAAAACAATTTATGAACACTTGTGGCCTTCTCAAATGCTCAAAATCATTAGTGTTTAATTATATACTATACTCTCATTTTCTAATCTCCCCCTATGTCTGTACACATATGTACACAGTTTAAGAATTGATAGCAGATTTTCATAAGACAATATTTCTTTAAAACATTAATTTAGGGCAGCATAACAGCTATAAACCATGATGCTTACAGCTCATAAATGATATTTCTTATAAGTTTACGTAGTGGAGGCGGTTCATGGCTCGACAATAAAATTTCATACATCTTGGTAATTAAAGCATTTGCATCAGATACACTTGCAATAAAAATTACCTGCAGAGATTTCTGTTTACTACAGCTGCTACTTCAGAGAATTTGCAATCCTCCCTTCTGTCTGTAACCTAAACTGTCATACACGGAGAAGCATGCCCACAATTTGGGAAACACTATAACCTCTGACATATCCCATTAAGAGCCATCATACCTCTAAATAATGCACACTGCATAGACTTTTATTAGAGTGCAAACTCAAATGCATCCTTCATGGACTGTATTGGTTTAGCTGCTGGCCAGAAGCTTCAGGAATCTCCTTAATTTCGAGACCCAGATGAGATGCCAGGAATGTCTGTTATAAAATACCATATCCCTGAAACACGAATAATACAGAACATCAGACAAGAAGAAAAGTAGTGGGGAAATACTTGGAATGAAGAATAAATCATAATAAACCAAATAATAATAAAACCAAGACCAATACACAAACAGAAACTTTTATTATACAAAATACATAAAGGCATGAGCCTCTCACGGAAAGAATGAGGGGCTCTGCCTAATAAGTATCTCTGATATAAACTTAAGGTGTACCCCAATCCCTCTTAGAAAATAATCTAATAATATAAAGCACGATGCATTCATTAAGATAAGAATTTATATGGTTATCATTTCCTTTTTTTTTTTCAGTGCTGCACAATGAAACAAGAAATGACACAGACATGAAATTTGGTATTTGGAAAATAGCTAATTGGCTTTACAGAATAACAGGAAATAGCTTTTATAGTAAGTACACATTAAATTCATTGTTACACAAAGTAGCTTTCTGCCTAATGACCTAATGTACACTGAATAAGTCTGAAAATTAACTCAGTGCGTGAAATTCAAGTTATCCCATCTGTTTCCTCTTAGTACTCTGAAAAAGTGCTAGCATTTTTGAAGCATTTTATATTTCTCAAAAGATGCTAAGAGCATACAAAATATTGCTACTACAGACTCTGAGAGGTTTACAGCATTTCCGATGCCATTTTGATACTACAGTTTATTCCTGAAGTCTTTTTATTGCACAGCTCCAAACACAACCATGACATAACAAATACAAGGGCATTAGCAAAGATTGAGACATTTGGTTTCAAAATGGTTTCTTACTGTAGCTCCCTGTAAGATTAAAGTCTAAACTGCAACATGTCAAGAATGCAACTCATAAATATAATGTAATGCCATGCAGCTTCACAAATTTTAAACAAACTGACCAACCAGATATGCTAATGAACTAGCACAGACGTTGTTTGCATTTAGAGCAACACAAAAAAAAGGAAATTTAAAAGCAAGATAATGCTGAAATAATAAGTTACCTCCTTTCTCCCAAAGATCCTGGATTTCAGCTCTGTCCGTCCCTCCTCTGTACCTAGGTGGGGTATCTGGTTTATCAAAATGGGTGGGAAATTTTGTCTTCCTTTGCTTTCAGTTGCCATCACACTGGTTTTATATCTCCTACTTGTATGCAGTAAGTAGCTTATTCACCCTGGAGAAGGGAACACCTTGGGGAGACTATACAGCAGCTTCAGTACCTAAAGGGGCTGACAAGAAAGTTGGAGAGGGACTTCTTACAAGGGAACGTAAGGATAGGACAAGGGTGAATGCCTTTAAACTGAAAGAGGGAAGATTAAGATTCGATATTAGCAAGAAATTATTCACTGTGAGAGTGGTGAGAAACTGGCACAGGTAACCCAGAGAAGCTGTGGCTGCTCTAACCCTAGCAGTGTTCAAGGCAAGGTTGGACAGGGCTAGGAGCAACTTGGTCTAGTAGAAGGTGTCCCTGCCAGGGACAGGCGAGTTGGAACTGGATGAGCTTTAAGGCTCCTTCCAACCCAAACCATTCTATGGTTCTATGAAATTACAGTAATTAAGAATGCATGTGTAGTCATATTTCTGCCTGTCCCCTTGCTAATAAGAAGCCCAGTTGCGACACGCATTCAGACATGCAAGCTGCCCTAGTGACTCCAGTAACTCTCTCATTCCTATGTACCAGTGCAGAAACTAACTCCTCATCCAGCAGTCAAAAATAGAATTATTGTAAATTCATTTGCAGTGGTTTTAATTAGATTTCTACAAATATTTCCTCACTGTAGACAGTGCAAGAAAAATAATCATAGAAACATAGAATGGTTTGGGCTGGAAAAGACCTCAAGATCATACAGTTCCAACCCCCCTGCCATGCACAGGGGCTCCTTAAGCTAGACCATGTCCCCCACTGCTCTGTCCAACATGACCTTTAATCTGCCTGTCATCTAAAATCACAGCTCTATTCTAGATAATATTTTGCAGCTTTTCAGGCCTTTTCCAACAGCAAGAGGACAGTTACAGACATAGTGCTTCCACAGAACCACAGGAAAAACTGGGCTCATTATGTTGTCTGTGAATGTATTGTTGTGGCTTTGACAGAATATTTTGGACATGAAGGAGTTTAAACCAGTGGGTGGTAGTATCTGAATGCCTGCTTATGCAGATATGTAGAAACTTATATGCCAGGAAAATTTTGACATGCAATAAAATTAACTAGGAATTAAGATCACCAAGTTTCACATCCCATAAAACACAGGCTAAATCCAGTAATTTTAGTTATGAGAGTTACTGAGTCATGCCCATAAATTACATATAGGCTATAGTACTTTCATTTTCTAACTATGAAGAATCTACCATGTCCTTTGAGTATCCTGAATTCATGTAGTTCTTTTCCCAACTATAGAAATTATTACAGCTTTTCCTAGAGGTTTAAAGAACTCTTTGTCTGTGAAAACATTTTCTACATGTAGTTGTTTAATTTAATTTTAAAAATAGGGTTGGAAGCGATATCCTAAAGCAAACTAGCTCACACTTTAGCCCAAACCAGCATCAAATCTACTGCTGTAATTCCTGGAGATATTTATTTACACCAGATGGTGATTACAAAACCTTCATATGGAACATATTTTACCGCTTCACTATTCTCATTGACAAAAAACATTCTCCTTGTGCTTCACCTGAATTTCCCTAACTTCAAGCTCAACATGTTACTTCTTGTTTCATTCATCATGGACACGAAGATGAGTTTATTCCACATTTCTTCTCAATTATTTGAATATTGAAAGGATGTTTCCTTTCATCTTCTCTTCTGTAGACAAAATCCATCTGAACTTTACACTATAATTTGTACTTCTCAGGGTACAAATAATTCTTACAGTGTATTTCTAAATACTTTTAACATTTTCTTTAACTGGTGTGAGCGTCAAACCTCACAAAGAGGGAATGGAGCAGCAGACAGAAGAAGCTGGTAAAGTCTATAGTCATCTTAAACCTACTATTATTAAGGAAACACCATCTTTATACTATTACTTATTACAGTAATCATTCACCCTACATACTTACATTCTGGGCATTTCCATCCTTACTTCTCTCCTTATCTCAACATCCTGGCTTCACTTCCAAGGCATGTTTGACTCTCCTTCACTTCCTTTCTGGCTCAACATCTGTTTGCTAAGTCTCCTGTTCTCAGAAATTTACAATTTAGCCAAAAACAATCAGATTTTCATGGAAATTGAAAAATAATCCTTAGACTCATCTACTCATCATGCTCCTTCTATTCCAAAACTAAAAGCAAACAGCTAACATTATAAACTAGATTATCTTACCTCTTTCCTAAAATGATACAAACATTAGGAGCTTTTTACAAGCGTGTGTAGGGATAGGACAAAGGAGAATGGATTTAAACTGAAAGAGGGAAGATTTAGATTAGGTATTATCAATAAATACTTCACTGTGAGGGTGCTGAGGCACTGGCACAGGTTGTCCAGAGAAGCTGTGACTGCCCCATCCCTGGCAGTGCTCAAGGCCAGGTTGGACAGGACTTGGAGCAACCTGAGCTAGTGGAAGATGTCCCTGCTCATAGCAAGGGGTTGGAACTATCTAATCTTTAAGGCCCCTTCCAACCCAAACCATTCTACAACAATGACGATTCTATCATGATGAAAGGCTGAAAAGTTTACAGCAATACAATCTTTCTTACCTACAATATTTTTTTGCACAATATTGCCTTACTTCAAGCTTGATAAACATACGCACAGAAACTAAAAAATTATCCCTACCATAATACTCGTATTTTTAGCACCTCTCAGTAAATACAACCTTTATTGGACTAGGCAATTTCCAGAGATCCAGCTGCAGTGATTCTGTGAAACAAAGGGACCACTGTACTTTTTTTTTCCTTAGAGCAATGAATTGTTGATGAAACAAACAATGCATTAGACATATCAATAGCAGCAACTATCCACGGAAAGTTCTTTGAAGCACAAAAAAGAGGAAAAGCAATTTTGAAATTGCATAATAATGTAAAAATCAAAAATTATATGTCCATGAACAAATTCAAATTAAAAGATGATGACTGCCCTTGAAGACACAATATGAACTTTACTCAATGAAAATCTGTTGGTGATTATGGATAATGAAATGATGATTAGGGTTTTTGAATGAAATTATTATTTCATTTTATCAAAGAATAACAAAAACTATATAGGAATTTCAACATATTTAAGAGAAGGAAGAAATGACTTTAAAGTATGCATGAAAATCATTGTTATGAAAAGAAGACATCAACCTCTTAATGGACTAATGCATACCAAAATGTAGTAATGTACTTTGCTCAGGATTTACTTCAAGAAAACTTCATGTCACCTCATTCTTCTCCAGTCCAGAATGCAGTAAGACTGCATACTTTATGCTTGACAGCATCTGAAATAAGTTGACAATTTCCATTAGCCTGAAGCCAGTACACAATGAAACCCTGAACAACAACAACAAAAAAAAAAAAAACAAACCAAAAACCAAACTCTTAATTCTATCTTTGGGGAAAAAAATAATTAAATAATAAATGGATTTCACATTTGTCTTAGGACATGCTTTAAATCATATGCTTTGAATGGCTGTAATGAGACAAAATTGTAGAAATACTGCAGTTAAGGACAGACTTTGGTCAAGGCAGATCTCATTTCAGAATCATACCCTCCACTTGCAATTGCGATGATGACACTGTGCATTCAGCAACACTAGGAAATGTGATCTGTATCAAAAAAAGCAAAGATTAAATTAGCATACATAACTAGCCATTATGTCTTCTCCTTATGGTTGCAACCAGCACTTTAAACATTTTTTTCCTCTCATGCTAATATTTTTTTTCACTAATTAACTATTAGCACCTTCACTGTTCTACCATAATGAAGTCACCGGCATATCACAAAGGTGTGCCAAGCAGACAGTCTTGTACACAACTTCATACAGAGCCTCACATGCTCACTGCCGCAGATGAACACATTATGCATTAATGGTTAATGGCCAAAATGCTATTCCAGACTTGGGTTGAGAGGGAGCATCTCTGGAAAACATTATTACATTTCATTCCATAACACAATCATTTTCAGGAATCTTCTTTCCATTAGATGAAATAATACAGTATCTGCTGGCTCTCTGGGGAAAGCAGCTGAGTCTTCGCTACACCACTCAGTGGGGCATCCTCAACCAAGGGTCAAGGCAGGACCTCACTTTTAAGTATGTGCCCCACCACAGACCCATAAAACAAAGGCAGTGAACCTGGACACCCTAAAGGGTGTGCGTAAAGCCTCCAACACCTCACCTCAGGCTTTAAACTGGAGCAGCTCTGTGGCCTACACCAGCCTTGTCTGAATGCCTGAGCTCTAAATAGAGGCCTCCAGAGGGGACAAGTGACCACACTGGCCTTCCGGAGGAAAATACTACCCTTGGGGCACCTTAAGGAGGGACGAAGGAGCAAGGTTTAGATTGGATATTAGGAACGATTTCCACACAGAGAGCGATCAGACATTGGAACAGGCTGCCCAGGGAAGCGGCAGAATCACCGTCCCTGGAAGTGTTCACACACCGTGTATATGAGGCTCTCATTGATATGGTTTAGTGGTGGTCCTGGGTTAACGGTTGGCCTTGATGATCTTAAAGGTCATTTCCAACATCGCCGATTCGATAACTATGATTTTAGGAAGACGAACACGGCCGAAAAAAACCCGAAAAGCGCTGCAGGGGACAGAGACGGAGGGAGGGGTGAGAGTTAGTCCCGCCCCCCCGTGGCCACGCCCCTTCCTCCCGTTGCCCAGCAACGCCTCTGGCGGTGCCCCCTCCCGCCGCAGCTCGCTGCGCGGGCTCTTGCCGGAGCGGGGACGCGACTTCCGGCCCGGCTGTCCCTCCTCGGAAGTGACATCAGAGTGTCAACATGCAAGATGGCGGCGCATCACCGGCAGAACGCGGCGGGGCGGCGGAAAGTGCAGGTGAGGACCGGGCGGGGGGCGGGGGGCCCTGGCGCGGCCGGGCCCGGCTGGAGGAGAGCGGCGAGGCGGAGCGCCG
>JANRGW010001125.1:48239-63251 GCA_024733675.1 Psilopsiagon aymara | reverse complement strand
GGAGCGAGCCGCCCGTCCGGGTCCCCTACTGTCAATCACCTCGCGGGGGGCGTGCCCGGGCGACCGGCTGGCCAATGGGGTGTGTGTGTGGCGGCGTCTCCATGGTGACGGGGCTGTTCCCGGGGAGGCTGTGATGGGTTGACAGGTGCGTGACAGTCGGAGCTCTCCGCAGGCATGTACGGCAAAGGCAAGAGCAACAGCAGCGTCCCGTCCGACAGCCAGGCCCGGGAGAAGTGAGTACCGCCCCAAGGGACGCAGCAAATAACTTTCCCGCCGCCGGGCGGTGCGGAGCGGGAGGACGCAGCGGGCGGACCCCCCCCCCTCGCTCCGTCCTTCCGCCGCTGGTCCCCCCCGTGTCCCCGCTCCGCACTATCCCCTCCCCGGGGCAACGTATGTGACAAAGAGTCGGGGACGGGGGAACGGGGCCTGGCGAGGGACGGGGGTGTCGTTCCGCGGCTTATCAACTCCGCCGCCCCGCAACTTTTCCGCGCAGCCCCGCGGCGCATTGTTCTGCGGGCGCACGGGAGGAGCGGGGCACACACAGACACGGGGACACGCCGCGCTCCGGCGCCCGCCCCGCCGAACAAAGGTGCTGAGCATCCCCCGGTGTGGTGTTGGGGTCGAGTTTTAGGGTGCCGGTGTGCGGCGGGGCTCCGCTCACAGCCCTCCCTCTCTCCTCCGGACCCCGGCTGGTATCGGAGCAACCGCGAAAGAACTTTATTATTTTATTTAATGCTTTAATGCGTTCTCGGTGGGTAAAATCCTCCGTGCGAACCGCGCGAGGGCTCCGCCAGTTTTCTCCCCCGTGGGAGCTGCCCGGCGGGGTGCCGGGGGTGCCCTGCGTATGAGGCGGGAGCGAAAGAATTGGGCAGGAAAGCGAGTTTTTTTGGGTGCGGACGGCGGTCTCGTCAAGTTGCGCTGTAGCGGCGGCTTCTCGGCGTTGCTGCAGCGGGGAGGAGGGGGAGGAAGAGCCCGTGTGAGGTACCGAGCGGGGTTCGGCCGGAGGAAGGTCGGAGTGAGGCTGCGGAGGGTCCGGAGCCGAAGGGCGCCGGCCACATGCGCTCTCTTGAGCACACACCGCATTGCTCCGGAGCGGCTGTAACCTCCGGGCGCAGTGCTCTGGAGGAGTTCCCCCATCGGGCTGTTTGCCTTGAACCTTCACCTAGAAGTTTTTGTTTGTTTTCCCTTTTTCTTTCCTATTTATTTACTTATTTATTTATTTTCCCCTGCAGTATTTTAGACACTTCTTAATTCTAGAGAATGGCATGCATGCTTCTCGGAACAGCAGCCGGCTAGGCATCTCTTGCTACAGGAGAGGGGGATGATGGAGGAGGTTTTAAAGTGATGTTATGTTAGGGAATTCCACGCCTAACTTTGCCACGGAAAGGTGGAGGAAGGCAGAGGCAGTGCCAACATGCAGTGTTAATGGTTGGGGTGGAGTGGGAGACACAACTTGGGCGCTGAAACCTAATCAACTAGTGGTGCTTTTTACTCCCCGTGGGCGAATAATTCTAGAAATCATTGCTGAAGTGGCTAGTGGAAGCGTTGTTTATTTGGTTTGTCGAAATCACGGATTGAAGCCATTTTCTTGTGCTGCATAATTGCTGCATAGTTGCATGTGTTTGTCAGTACACTTGGTAAGATCCTGAAGGGCAGAATGGGATCGCACTGTGGGACTAGATAACATGAATGCGTAAGGCCGCTGTGTGTTGCATCAGGTGAAGACCACGTTATTTTGATTTTGCTTGGCAAAAACTTCCCAGAGTGGGCCACACACACTATGCTGCGGTCCTAGAGCTGAAACTTTAAACTGATTTTAGTCTTACTTCGTTGTAGCTGATTTTCCTTCTGGGCCTTGGTGCTATAAGGCACGTCATACTTCATGCGGAATGAAAATGCTTAATAATTTTCAGGGCAAGCCTGCCAAACTGACCTACTGCCAAGCAGCAGCTGCCCTCCTGAGTAAAGTTATGGGGGCCTGCTAGATGGTGCTGTTCGATTTAAATACACTTTGTCTCCCACTCGTTATAGCTAACAGCTGGAAATGTGAATTCCTCGAGTATAGGTTGTTCTGTGCAAAACACTGTTTTGTTCTTAAATCATGGACTTGACAGATCTTGCAGCATCTACTGATGGATAAACATACCCGGGAATTTAGAAACACGCTCTTCCTCTCTCCTCTCCCCAATCCCCAGCCGTCCTTTCCCTTAATGAAAAATAGAAAAGCCTAAAGACTTGGTTTATGTTGTGGAATGCCATTATAAACTACATTGCAGGTTCTTTTTTTTACTGCATCTTTTAAAGCCTTCGTAGTAAATGGGATCACATCTCTGCCATTTTCCTACACTTTCCTTCTGACATCCAAAAAGCTGTGATTACATTTTCCTTTCTCTTTCCTGTGACGTTGTTTTACAGCTGTGCAATGCTTCTCCCAAGGTGATGCACAAGTTCTTGTTCTGAGAAAAGTTGCCTTTGAATTAAATATGTCCACAGAAATACAGCTCTAACTTCTGCATGAGGTGGCATTTAATTGAAAACTGTGGAGAAAATATATATATTTGATTGATACATTAAGTACTTAATCAAGGAGAGTGGAGTTATAATTATGCTTAATTTGGAAATTTTAAAGCAGAAGATGTAACTTAACCCTGTCGTGACTCCTTATGGTTTTAAATTTCTAAAATCTGTCACCAGCAACTGATATCTGAAATACGTTTGTAATAATTAAGGAAATAAAATAACACCCCCCTACCTAATAATTAATGAAATAAAATAAAAATCCACTACTTCGGGTTTGGACGGCCTAATTACATGGGACATATTTCTTTCCCATGGGGATGTGTGCCAGTGACAAGACTAGGGTGTGAAAAGAGTATTTATCAAGTGTGGAAAAGATGTGTGTTGTTCAGATGTTGTTTGTAATCAAGGATGTAATGTATTTTACAGACTGATCCTGTGCCAGATACGTTTGCAGTGTGGTATCTTGCTATATGCTGCCTTTAATATGTATGTCCTTTGAGGTTATGTAATTTCTATTAAAATTAACAAGTTTTGCAAGTCATTTACAGTAGCCCTTGGCAAATTTTCAGTTCCAAGGATGGCATCCTTTTTATGGTCTTTCTCTTCCTCCCGCCTGCGTGACCTTTGGGGTAAATTATCTGTATTATGTGTGAGGTGTAGATAGATGAATTCGGGGGGGGGGGAAGTCCCACCTAATTTTATGCCAGAGAAGTACAGTACAGCACAGGTAAGTAAAACGCTGAAAATGAAGGCACACAGTACCTGTGAGCTGTGAAGAAGATGAAGAGAGAAAAAACTCTTGTGTGTTGTGCCCCTTCTCCTGATCTGGAATAGATGGTGGCTTAATTTTAGGTTCATGCCAGCCCTGTCGCATAAAGGATAGGGGAAGGAAAGTTGTATTAGGCAGCAGCTCATGCTGTGCCAGGTTCAAAAAAGGCTCGTCTACATTGTAGAAGGAAAAATTATAAAATTTTTCTAAGCATCCTGTTTTTAATCTATTCACAGCAAATGGTTTTTTTTTTTTTTTTTTTTTTTTTTTTGTGTGTGTTTTTTTTTTTTTTTATAATTTTTTTAATGTTTTTATTTTTTTCTTGCTCCTTAAAGTTGGATTAAGTCAGATTAGGAGCTGGGGCCTGTTGACATTTCATTGAATGGTGAAACTAAACTTTTAATCTGGGAGAAGTAAAGACACACTGTACAAACTTTATGTAGTTTTTCACACAGGGCTTCCATAGGCATCATTTAGGGTAAGCTAATGGTTGGACTTGATGATCTTAAAAAGTCTTTTTCAACCTAAACAATTCTGATTCTATTTGCAAAAAAACCTCTATCTAGAAATACAAATAATATTTCAGGTTAGAAAGGATGAGTATAAAAGCAGTTAAAAAGAACATACAAGAAAAACAATTCTGAAGGGATGACATGTTTTGTGTTCAGTTGTCTTGATTTTTCAGTAGTCTTCTAAGGTAGTCTTTTTCCCAAGATGCCCTTACCTTGTTGGGCTCAGACACAGACATGTTGGTCAGAAACTGAGTGACTTGAACCTGCATTTTACTTCGGTATAAAAGGATGCATAACAACATAAAAGCAAGAATTAAGAATTGGTTATTGATTTGTGCCCAGGTCGGTGTGGGAGAGGACATGGAGAAAGTTACAACGCTTGGTAGCTGCTGCTGTGTTATTCTTGCTCCATTGTTTTACACAGCTGTGGTTGTAAATGTCTCCTAAAGTTTAATCTTGGCCAGTTGGTTGGGCATTTTTCTTCTCCACTTTTCTGCTGCTTTGAAGAAGAAAGATGTCTCCTTTGTTTCTTCTCAAGTCTGGTTTGGGTGGTTGGCTGTTCAGATGCAGAGCTCCTTTATGCAAATGGCATGAGTGCCTGCCTTGATCAATTACTCTTCCCAATGGAGAAAGCAGAGTAAATTGACAAAACTTTTGTCATTTTCTTGTTGATGCCAGTACCTTTTCTGTAAATAGAGAAAGAGCCACCAATGCTTTCTTCATTTGATTCTACTGCTGTGTAGGAAAACTGAGATTTCCGTGGGCTTTTGAGGATTTCTGGATTTTTAGGGATAGTGGTTTTTTTCCTTTTTTCCTGTTTTTTTAGTGGTTTTGTATATGATATGGGGTTTTTTTTGGTTGTTCGGAGTGTTTTTTCCCATCAGATTTGGAAAGGCGTCACATGAATTAGGCTACATATTTCTGCTGTAATATTTCTGAGCTCCATAAAAATAAGACACGGATTAAAATTAGTTGTCTTCAATGATAAATTTACTGCTCGTCCTTGGGAAATAGTGAGCCATTTTTTCAAGTTTCAGGTGGTGAGGGATATATCGATCTCTTCTCCCCTCTCCCCTTTGAAAACAAAATTGGGAGCTTAATCTGGCTTGTTTTAGAAAATTAGGGTGTGACGTTTGTCCGTGGATTTTACCTATCAGGTCAAACGTTTAAAAGTTGCAAGTGAGCTGCTCTGTGAGTGTGAACAGGACACCTTTTTTATTTTAGGAAAATATAAGGAATATAAAGCCCATCTCTCTCAGCCTGTCTCCAGAGCAGAGCTGCTTCAGCCCTCGTAGCATCTCTGTGGCCTCTGGATTCATTCCAGCAGCTCCATGTAACTCTTGTGTTGTTGCTCCAGAGATGGATCAGGACTGCAGGGGGTGTTTCCCCTGAGCACAGCAGAGGGGGAGAATCCCCTCTCTCGACCTGCTGCACACACTGAAGCCAGTTCGGGGGGCTTCTTGTCAACAAACTCCCCCAAGTCCTTCTCCTCAGGGCTGCTGCATCCAGTCTGCCACAGCCTGTGTTTGTGCTGGGGATTGCACTGACCCCAGGGCAGGACCTTGCACTTAACCTTCTTGAGCTCTGTGAAGTTCGCATGGTCCCAGTGTCTCCAGCCTCTCCAGGTCCCCCTGGATCCCATCCCTTCCCTCCAGTGTGTCAACCGCACCACACAGCCTGGCCTTGTCAGCAAGCTTGCTGAGGGTGCCATCATACAAAACTTGGTGTTTCCATACAGTTAAGCAGATCCAGGTAATTCATTGGACTGACAAGAACCTAGTCAGTTTCTGCATAGCTTCCTCTGCAGTTTTTCTGCTCACAAAAGGTTTGATTATTTCTTTTGCCCCCTGTGCTTTTTCTTAATGATGAACATTGCAAGGTGTCAGACTCCATCCTTCTTTGGCTCTGTGGTGCCAAGCACATTTCTGGTGCTGAAGTGTAAGAACTTCTAGAGCCCGCTCAGACCCACTGGGTACAGGAGATGCACTCTTGACTACAGTGAGCATGGTTCAGGCCTGGCCAAGAGATAATTAAATCTTGCTGGAGGAGGGAATAATTAATAGAAACCAGTATACATTAATAATTTATTTTGCTTTAATTATAGGCATAGGATAATGTCAAAAATGTAAAGTAGCCAAACAAGATTTTCATAACTTTGCCAAACTTAAGTGGAAAATTTATAATGGCATATGTAAGCCCTATGCTGATTTATTTAATTTTTTAATGTGTAGAAGTTCATTTGAAATGTTCTGAATGGATTTGTGAATTGGGCAAAGAAAAAAGTGTGGTTTCCAATGTTTTAGAAGTTCTCACAACTTCTGCTTTGGAAGACCAGTAATGCCTCTCCCTTTCAAAACACTTGGAATCTGGTTGGAGAGGATGAGGGATTTTATTCCAGGGAAGTGTCTTCATTTGCATGAGAAAGCATCTGAATTTGGCAGGAGATGAGCCTTTTCAAACAGATCAATTTGCACATGCTTAGGGCTAACTGTAATCATTGAATATTTCACCTGTGCTAGGATCTCACCAGACACCAGGGTCAGAGGGTTGGTTGGGGAGGGAAATTGGGACTGGGCAGTGGTGGGAAGGAATGTGTGAATTTGAGGAGTTGGAGCCTGCAGCCCTGAGATGCCAGGGGTAGAGATAAGTGCAGTTGGCTCTTGAAGTAGGATGAAGAGGGGTTGAAGTGGCTGGTCTGGTGGGAGGAGACAGAATTGCTCCCTAAGACTACTAGCATTGTGATCAGAGGTCTGGGTGGGTGCTGGTGCATCTTGACAAGGAAAATAAACCTCGTGCAAAGCAGAGAGCAGAGCCAAGACACAGATGCGTTCAAGGGAATAGGTCAGTAAGTGGGCACTAGTAAGTGCTTATAAGACCAAGAGGCAAAATACCTACTTTCAAGATAAAGCCTACAAACACATATGAAATACTGACTTGGCTGAAAGGGCAGAGAGGTGTATGGTAGTCCTAAAAACTGTAACTCAAATGAGATATCAAAGCTTTGGGGAGGGAAGGGTAGGATTTGCCATTCAAAACCTTCTGGAATTGTGTGTTGGTATGTGTTTGAGTGCTGTGTCTTGGTGCTGTACTTGAATTCTCAATAATGTTCTCTTGGAAAATACGGATGTATACTAAGTGTCATTCTTACTTTGTCCTCATTTGTGTGTTCATTGATTTATTTATTTTTTCCCCTCTGGAAAAACTCGTGTTTTTTATTGTGCAGAGTAGAGCATTGTTTTCACAATGAGCAGCTATTTGATAATTCACTATTTTGCTGTCATGCGGTATGTGCCTTATGTCTGACTCCCTGTTTCATAATACAGCTGTTCCTGGAGGAAGAAAATGCTGTTTGGTTTCACAAACCTTTAAAAATATGCATCAGCCACTCCTGCCTGCCTGCCAGTTCTGGAAATGGCAGTAAGGTGCCAGAAAGGTGAAAGGCAAAAATATTTACTGATTCTTTGGTGCCCAATTTGAGCTGTGTAGCCCCGATTTTTTTTTTTATTTAATTTATTTATTTATTTATTTTATGGGGGGTGTGCATTGCATAAACCACTGGTGTGTCCATACAACTTCAACTGGCTCTTTTGCCACTGATTCTAAGGCTGAGATGCCATTTTATCACATCAGGCATCTGGAAAATGAGGAGCAGAAAATGTTTCATCCCCTGCACAGTCTGTGACATCTATCTTCTTGAGGTCATGCTTTGGTGTTTCATAGAATCTCAGAAGCACAGACTGGTTTGGGTTAGAAGGGACTGTAAAGCTCATCCAGTTCCAACCTCCTACCACAGGCAGGAGCAGCTTTCCCTAGACCAGGTTGCTCCAAGCCCTGTCCAACCTGGCCTTGAACACTGCCAGGGATAGGACAACTTCTCTGGGCAACCTGTGTCAGGGCCTCACCGCCCTCGCAGGGAAGATTTTTTTGTCTAAGAGCTCATCTCAGTCTCCCCTCTGTCAGGTTAAAGCCATTCCCTCTTTTCCTGTCCCTACAGGCCCTTGTCAGAAGCCCCTGTGCAGCTTTCCTGTCAGCCCCCTTGAGGTATTGAAAGACTGTTATAAGGTCTACCCTTTTGCTCTCCGAGTAAGATGTGCTGTTGGTAGATGATACAAGAGCTGTGTATTACTTGGCAGCTACCCAAACCATGTGGACTGTGGGGTCCGTGACTCAGTTGAGCAGACACCAGAAAAGAAACTTAAGCTTCGATTCAACCTGGATCAGCCCTCCTCTGTGTCCTGTTTGTACACCCAGCAACGCAGAAACCAAACACGGCCCTAATTCCAACCAACATGGCTGGGAAGCCTTGGGGCATGGCTTCTAAGTATTCATGGAGAAAACCCATGAGGTAACGTGTTCTTGCTGGTGTCCAAGGAAGCTTTTGCAGAGAAGTCTGAAAAGCAACTCTTTTGAGCAGTCGGGCAGGCACGGTACCACAGTGGGCTGTGCCCTGAGGGTTCATGGAGAGGTCACCATGAAGTGGCTCTACCCAATTACACCACCCTGAATCACGCGATTGTGTATTTGTAGTCTCCTTCCCTAAGGGAAACAGGCTTGCGAGGCTGTGCTGTGTGTAAGTATGCAACCAGCTACCCCGGGTAGCTTTTGAGCTCATTTTCCAATGTCAAGTATATGGGGAAAAAAAAAAAAGAGACAGCAGCCTCAAAAAAACTACATTTCTAAAGGTTGCTTCAGCTATTTGCTTTTACAGAAACAGGCTGAGAGAGCTGGGCTTGTTCAACCTGGAGAAGGAAAATAATTACCTATTTTGAGATAATGTATCCTACTTGTGTTTTTTTATATACAACATTGCTGCTGATGCACCCTGGAACACTTGCCTGGTTTTTGTTGCTTTTGGTGTTTGTTTTTATCTTTTTTTCCCCCTTATTTTTGTTTGGTTTTTTAATGTTTTTTAAATAATCTGGTTTGCAGTGCACATGCCCTCCAGGTTCTCTTTACAATACTTCTGCATAGCCAATTATTCCCCATTTCATATTTGTGTGTTTGATTTCTTACTACTGAGCGTAGTACTCTACATTTGTCTGTATTTAATTTCCTCTTAGTAGCCTTCTTTATTCTGTTCATGTCTCCAAAAGGACATATAATCTTTCCCAACTTACTTTATACACTTTTGTATTTCTACATACAACTTATTAATGCAAGTCTTCTAATGGAATTGGCTTAGGATAGGAAGTTTTCTTGAAACATTCTGTCATTTGTAGAAACACACTGATCAAGACACTTCCATTATTTTTTTCATGCAATAACACACCATTTTTTCATTTCATGAAGACTGTTTGCATACATATATGTCAGGTAATAGGCTAAGAATAAAAACACATATATCTTAAATTTAGTAAGTGATTAAGGAGTAAGATCCTCCTTACCCACTGTGCAGTCTCCCTTTCAAGTAAACCAAACTGATCTGGGACATTCTTTTTATTGACTTGCGATGTTGGCTCTTTCTTATCTTTGTATTCTGAAGGTGTTTATAATTTGGTTTTAGAATCGTTTTCTGTGTATTTTTTGATACTCGAGCTGATTTCTGGATTAAATCCCCTTTTTATTTTAGTTTTCTATTGCGTACTTATTATGGCATGCTAAGATTTTTAGGTTTCTTTTTGTTTCTTCTTGTTTTGGTTTGGTTTACTTTGTTTTTCTCCAATACCAGACTAATGTAATATGTGTAAACAGGTGGGGTGGTTTGAGCCCAGCCCACACAACTGCTTGCTCTCTCCCATGGCTTCTTCCTTACCCCACATCCCTAGGGATGGGGAGGAGAGTGGAATAAACGGGTTGAAATAAGAACAGTCCAGTAACTAAGGTATAGCACAAACCACTGCTGCTGCCACCAATAAGAATAATGGTAAGGGAAATAAGGGAAGAGAACTAAAACCTGGGCCTTCTGGGTAACTTCCCCCAGGCTATATACTGTGCATGACAAGCTGTGGTATGGAATACCCCTTTGGGTAGTTTATGTTAAGTGTCCTGTCTCTGCTTCCTCAAGGATTCCCATGCCACTCCTCACTGGCAGAGCATGAGGCTGAAAAGGTCCTTGATCATCAGGGTAAGCATTACTTAGCAACAACTGAAACATTGCTGTGTTATCAGCATTGTTCTCAGATTCAAGCTGAAAACACAGCACTGCACCAGCTACTAAGAAAGCAAAACAAGTGCTACAGCTGAACCCAGGACAAAATGTTGACTCCTGCTTGTCCTGTGAGTGCTTGAGCAGTCAAACAGAGAAGTTGGACAGCTCATTTCTGCTTGCATGTATCTTGTCTGCTTTTCTGTGCAGCAGGAGAGCTTCATCTTACAGTGTGGTGTGAATGAGGGTTTTACCTGAAGTAAGTTCAGCTCCTTTTTGTTTTTGTTGGTTTTCTTTTTTTTTTTTTTTTTTCTCAGAAAGTGGTCAAACATCTAGTATGCCAACTTGACAGACTTTTCACTGCATACTCATTGAAGTGCCTCCTTAGGTTGGGCCCCCTCAAGGCCTTCCTCTTCCTTTTCCCTCTGCATCTTCATTCCCTGTGGCCAGAATAACTGGAGCCTCTTGTGCCTTTAGCTCCTCTAGACCCCAGCTTCCATGCAGTTTTGATGTCCACATCTTGTTTGGGTTTTGTTTTTTGTTTATTTGTTGTTTGTTTTATTCTGTTTGTGTTTGGGTTTTTTTTTTTTTTTTTTGTTAACTAATGTGATTTGTCATAAAAGAGCCAAAATGTAAATTAATATGATTTATGTTAACAATGGCTTTTCTCTAGGCTTTCAAAATGGTTGCAGTCCTCCTTTGCACAAGTTTATTGGAGTCTTAAGGTTTTAGTTTTAAGCTGGACCCACCCATGAAAGAATGGCAAAGGGCTGGATTTCCTTCTAAGTGTATTGGGAGCAGGCTTTTTCCTCACCTTGTTTCCTCTGCAAGTATCAATTGGGAAATTATGGATTTTTTAAAAATCTAGAATTAAAGAAATAACACTTCTGATGTTGGGTAGAGTTTGTTGGCCGTGTTTGTGGGTGGTGCGGGTTGTCAAGGTCCTCAGTGCCTCTTGGCATTGAATTCATAGGCTGCTTGATCCTGTCCTTATTAGGCTTTACAGCCTGCCTTTGGGCTTGCGTTTCAGTATTACGGTCAGTTGTTGGTGTAGAAGCTCTTTAACTAAGAGCTGAATGTGATCTAGCCAACACTTTTTGCTACGTTCGTGTGGGTAAAGTTGAAGTTAACCCCTTGAATTTATCCCCAAACTTGCGATGAAGTTAACCCCTTGAATTTATCCCCAAACTTGGATTGATCACACCTATATTGCCAGTGAAAGTGATGGTTTGCTACTTAGGCTCGTCTGTTCTATTTCTTTCCTATCTCCAATCACTAAATAAAAAACTGTCTTTGAAGGAGGGACTCTATCATGAAGAAGAAATTAATGTACGAAGGTACTGATTAAACAGTGTCCCGTGTTTTATATTAACTCTCATTTTGTTTGTAATTGTTCTGGCTTTTGGGGGAGATTTCATCTTAAAACAAAACGAAATTCCTATGATTTTTCTGTAAACAAGCCAGTGTTTTGAAAATATAGAAGCAATCAATTGTCAGTAGTAATAATTTATCAGTATATGTAGATTCCAGTGATAATCAACTTAATACTTATAGAAAAGTGGCAGTATTACTTTTGGAAACTTTTTTATAACTAAAAAAAAATGGCAACAACATCAGTGGCAGCCTGAGGTTGCCTGTGTTACCATGGTGGCTTTTCCCTGGGAAGGGATGTGCCTTCTGAAGAAAATAATTAATGGAAATGGAATTACAAGTCCTTAATAAATATGTTGCTCTTGACAGTCTCAGGACAAAATGGATCATGTGGCTGACGGGCTGTATTTATGTGTCATAAATATTCCATGATTTATGAGGATGGAAGTAAGGATCCCACCTGATGCTCCTATTGTGGAAGTATTGTTTTATCAAATACTTGTAATAGCAACAAGAAGATTAGATAAACCAAATTCCCTTTGCTTTCTCTGTGCTAAATATTTTATTTACATTCTTCCCCGTCCAGCTAACCCTCAAAGAATGGGGACCAGTCTTAGGGCTCTGGTTACTCCTTGAGGTCAGCCTTTGAATTGAGGTGATGTAAGTTAAAAAGACTTCTGTGATGATGCCAGCATTAATAAAATAGTTAGAGAGTATTTCACTTGGAGAGGATGTTTTAAAAACGTAAAGAAGTATCCTGGTCTGAGGAAGTAAGTTTTGTTTTCCTTTGTATTCATATGCACGTTGTAAAGCAATATAAATGGAAGTTGATGATTCTGCATTGGAACAAGAAAAGTACATGATCATCAAATAGATACCTAGAGCTTGCACAAATGACAGTACATTAAAAAAAAAAAAAATACAAAGCTATAAAAGAAAAAGGAGAGCTTCTGATTAGAAGATGAAGAGCAGTGTGAGAAATACATAAATATGCCTCTAGTACTGGGAAAATGCTTGACAAACAAAAAGGTACAACATGTTGGTGTTTCTGACTTCTGCAGTTCCTCAAATCCAATACCACTTCTAATTTTACTATCTGTACATCTAATTCTTTATAAAAGAAAAATGTTTACTCAGTATCTCTAGGCATGTGTAACTGCAAACCTTGTTATACATATTTTTAAAATCTTTTAAGAATGAAATGAGAGACTGTAATACAACAAAATATAAAGAAAGCTGTATCTTATGCTTTGAAGATGAAAGACTTAGCTAAGTTGTCTAGCTGTAGTTGGGAGACCTATAAATTATTTTGAATGATTTTGCAGAACATATCATATATATCATTAAAACCAGAATCAGCCCAGAATACTTTATGCAGGTGTATTTGTATTAATTATAGTAATTGAAGAAGTTACTTAGAAGTCTTTCCCAGTATTCCCAAAATAGCCTCGTAAGACTGTAGTTAATTATTAACAATTGGAGAAAAAAAAATTTGGAGTTGCCTGGTGTCAGTCTACAATTCCATGTGGGTTTACACATCTGAAGGAAAAAAAAAGCATGATAGGCAGTAGAAGGTTTTCTTGTCATAAAATCATAACTATTTTTCCTGTAGAACAATACAAATGGATAGAGGCAAAGAGAAAGTAGTGAAAAGGGGCTTCCTGCTAAAGCAAGACTATGGGTGATAAAAGTGCAGCCCAAAGGAAAACTTTTCACAAGTTTGGTGTTAGTTTCTGTTTAATGTTTCTTTGCAAAGTGTATACATTCAGTGGTTAAAGCATAATTAGAGGGGCTCCCTGGAAAAGTGTATTATAGAGGGAAAAGATTTGCGTCCATAAAGGGTTTTGTACTTAAGTGAGCATGCTTTTGTATTCAGCACAAGCATTGGAAATTCCCACTAATTCTGGATGCAAGTGGAAAACTAAAGGAGTAAAATCACTGGTGTCATATATGCCTCAGGCTTTCTAACACCTTGTTTTGAAGCACTCCAGTGGGGCTGTAAAGGGAAACAAGAAACTAGATTAAAGAGACCAGTGGTGTAATTTAGTAAAGTAGTTGCTGTGTACTCTACAGCATCAAAGTGGAAATGTTTTTATATTTTTTTCACATTTGTCATTCAGTTAGAATTTCAGCTGACCTTAAAGCCAGTTCTATGACACGTTACTTTTTAGCATGCCCACAACTTTCTCTGAATTTCTGGTTTTCCAGTTCAATAGCATACTTAAAGAATGAATGTAACTCAAGAAAGATGGCCATTGTGTTCTTACAACTTAGGAATTTTTGGTATTGCACTGCATGTGTTTTTTGTCTGCATGTATGCATAAGTCTATGTATGCATTTAAGCTTGGATGACAGGGTTATTATCTTTGCCCTTAGAGCAGGCAACTGGGCATTGCCTGCATGTATTGAATCATAAAAGTAGATTGATTTAAAAAAACCCAAACAAATGAAAAACCGAAGAACAAACCATTTTGATTCAAAAGCAGACTAAAGAGGAGGCACTTTCAGAGTTAATAGAGTAAGTGCACTCTTGATCTACTTCCAGGCTTGTTCTGTGTCACCGTCGCACTCTTGTCATGTCTGTTGGTATGGAACCATGACATTTACAGTGTCCTACCTATGGCTTGCCTATGGCCTGTTGTGTAATAACTGCAATTACCTGTCCAAGGCTGACTTTATATTCAACCATTTGTCATTTACTTCTCATTGGAAGCAATGACAGGAATACCCAGCAACCAAACTTCTCAAAGCAAAGTGTTTGCTTAGAGCAGTGTGAGTGAAGACATCCGAAAACAGCAAAAGCTGTCGATAGATGTAATATTTTTTTCCTGCCTAGGAGTTTACAACTGCCCTAATGCTTCTCTGATAAAACAAGCTTCTTATTCCTTCAAAAAGCTTCTCTCAGTGTGAAAAGGTAGGAGAATTTTTCCTTCCTGTTTGGCAGCCCAAGTGACCTAAAGAAGTTTCTGTGCCCCAAAGGTTTATCCTTTTTTTTTTTTTTTTTTTTTTTGTGAAGAATGCATTATAATGTAGAGTACATCAGATGGGTAGAGAGTCTTGTGCTTTTGGAAAGGCAAGTATAATGCACTGAATGCAGGGCACCAGGTAATGTGCAAGGTGTGGGACCTGAACTCTTAAGATAGCAGCAGATATTTTAGCTAAACATAAACATTTGAAAAGGACAGGCCAGACACTCCAGATGTTACACTTTTTGGAACAATACATAAACCATCTTAAATACTTGAAGTTGTGTTTGAGCACTCTTTGCTCCAAAGTCTTATGGCTGCAAGGAGTATACATATATTAGAGTCACAGAATAGTTAGGATTCGAAAGGAGCTTGAGATTGTCTAGTTCCAAACCCCCTGCCATGGGCAGAGGTTCACACTAAACCTCATACTAAACCATGTCACACAAGGCTCAGTCCAATCTGGCCTTGAACACTTCTACGGAGGGAGAATTCACAACTTCTTGGGCAGCATATTCCAGTGCCTCACTGCACTTACAGTCAAGAACTTCTTCCTTATATCCAATCTAAACTTCCCCTGTTTAAGTTTGAACCCGTTACCTCTCGTCCTGTCACTACAGTCCCTAATGAAGAGTCCCTTCCCAGTATCCTTATAAGCCCCTTACAGGTACTGGAAGGCTGCTATGAGGTCTCCATGCAGCCTTCTCTTTTGCAGGCTGAACAGCCCCAACTTTCTCATCCTATCTTCATACAGGAGGTGCTCCAGTCCCATGATCATCCTCGTGGCCC
>JANRGW010001125.1:0-42853 GCA_024733675.1 Psilopsiagon aymara | reverse complement strand
AACAGTTCCATGTCCTTTTTATGTTGAGGACATCAGAACTGCACACAGTACTCCAAGTGAGGTCTCACGAGAGCAGACACTGTAAAAAGCTACCCTGATTACTTCTCAATCCTTCCTGGATTTGTGATGCATACTACAATCTGTATTCAAGCTCTTAAACATTGTACAGTTTTGATGATTAAGGATTAAGCTACAGGATACTACATATTTACTACATCCATACTACAGTGCTTATTGTATTTGTTGCAAAATATCCATATGAATGGAAAAAGCAGTAACTCCCATTTTAAAGTGGAAGAACAAAGACACAAAGACACAGATTATGGTAATTAAACATCCAAATGCCTTTAGAAAGCTGGTTTAAAGAACTGAAAACATTTGGTGAGTGGTACAGGAAATCTAAGATGTGTTGGTCTAAATTCCTTAAATTTTAAAGAAATATTTAATGAATTACTGACCCGTGTTAACTGCTGGCACACACTGAGAAGAGACTATGCTTTACGCATAAGCTGTTCAGTACAGTTTGGGGAGTTTTGTGCATTCCTCTACTGTGTATGCCATCTACATTTTGTTTAATAAAAACAGTTTCCTTTTCAGAGAGTGGAAAAATCAATGTATTAACTACATTATCACTGAACCTGCAGCTGATGAGGCCAAAGCGTGTATGGAAACAGCAGGAATTCTCTTCCAGGCATAAAAAATATTTATGATAAAAGTATTTATAACAGTCATAGAATCCTAGACTGGTCTGGCTTGGAAGGCACCTTAAAGCTCATCCAGTTCCAACCCCCTGCCAAGGGTAGCGACACCTTCCACTAGCACAGGTTGTTCCAAGCTCCATCCAACCTGTCTCTTTGTGTGTGGGGGTAAAAATTTTTTTTCTCCACGACTCTTACTGATACTGCTAGTTAAGTACCTTGTTTCCAATGGCCTTTTTTGGTGGAAAGTTGAAAGCCCTCACTTGCTGGTATTTATTCTGCAATTTATGATGCAAGCTCCTGAACTCCGCGTATCTCCGATAAACATTCCATTCATCGTCCTTTATCCTAATATAAACCTGAAAAAGACAGATAGGGAAGGAAATCATTTGAAGACAAACCAGTGAACTAATATGTCTCCTTTACTCTTTAAAGCTTCATGACACAATGGTACCAGAAGCTCCACGATGACTTATCCATAGCTATATCTTTTACTATACATTAGCTGTTTCTGTTGTAGAGGTCATTAATCTTACTCTCTCCCTTTCTCCCTCTCATTCTCTTTTTGTCTCTTCTTTTGATATTAATCAAGACAAACATAGCTTGCTCATTTTAACATGATCCTGGGGCATATGTTGCAGCACTTTCTGTTACCATGGTTTCCAGCATATTCTACTAGCCAGTGACCAAAGGAAATAATAATTTAATACCACTGTAAAATTTATTTCTATGCACTCAGAGTTTTTCATCTTTGTAAATCAGCTTTGTAGCATCAGAATTGCAAAACATACTTTCATCCAAAGTACAAAACTTAATTTACTTTCTTTAAAAAAAAAAAAATCACTCTGAAAACTAAAATAGAAGTCTTATTGTTTGGAAAATAAACCCAGTTCATTCTTTCTGCTTGTATAGGACATTAAGTGTAATTTAACACAGCTGTAGTTTTTGTGATTCTGGTTTTGTTTGCCAATTAATTATTTCATGAGCATATTATGAAATACATGCTAAATGTTCAGATTCTCTAGGAAAATTTCATGCAGAAGTGGAATATACTGACAGAAATCTGAGATTTCCTTCATTATCAAGAAGATAACTTTTCCTCCACAGAAATGAACCCACAGTTAAAAAGAATGCTGAAATAGCACAAGCCAGAAACTCTAAACCAGGCACCACAACACAAGATCCAGAGTGACCTTTTCTTTAGCTGCTTCTGCAGAATCTGTAGCTCATTCAGTCTCATGTGTGTGTTATTAGTCTCATTATTTTGCATCACAAATTAAGCTGGAATAGTACTGATGACACTTGCTTCTCCAACAATACCCATGTTTTATTAAGCTGTAAGGCAAGTATCTGGAGAATGCTTATGGAAAAAAGCAACATCACACCACCACCAACCATCACATGAAAAGTGGGCAGCAGCAACTGGAATTTTGCAAATACTAGGAAAAGATGAAATCTGGATTGTGATGTGGCAGATTCCAGCACTGAACAACTGAAATATTAACACAGTCTTTCTCCTCTAGATTTACCAAGTCCTTAGAAAAGACAAAATGTTACTAAGGGCTTATGGTGTTTCAGAGATCTGGTGATGTTAAGTAAATGCCTTCTTCCACAAAAGCAGTTTATGCCGCCTTCCTTTTGTTGGGTCTTTAAGAAGTTCTCTTATCTCTACAGACACTTAGTTTCTCAAATTTATACGGGGTTTCTATCTTGCAACAAAAGAGATTATATACCATGCAGATACCATGCAATTCTGGCCAAAATATAGTATTTCACTGTAGAAAACATTTGCATATTTGTAATATTGGATTCTATTGAATAAAAAGTGTAGCTTTTTGTTACTATTGTACTTCCTCATGTTCTCTCATGAGGACAAAAATAAATACTGCAATTCCAAACTTAGGCCACCTAAGAGTACAAGAGATTCAGAGTACTGCGGGAATTACAAATGCAGATGTAGACAAAACTTCAACTAGTTTTGGTAACAGGAATTCAGATGGAACCACTATAACAAGTCTGCAAGAAAGAAGTATACAGATTTCTCTTTCATTTTGAAAATAAAGCCAGGAAAAAGATAATTAAACACCTACAGGCCCATCTGTTTTAACAGTTCAGTACACCTCTGAAGGAAAATAAAGGGAAATATGAAATACAAGTATTTGGCATGATTTCAATAAAACTCATTGAATGTAGTAAAAACTGTATTAAATACATAAATTTATTCACTCAGCTCTAACATTGCTTTAAGCAGCATATTGTATGAAACTGTGTACGTTCTCAAGGTTTATGTTTCAGCTTCTCTACAGGGGGGCAAAGGGATGACAAAAAACCAAATTATTTTTAACCAAGTTATTTAATATGGAAATCCTGGCTTAACTCAGAAATCCTGGTTTAACAGCAGTTACCTCTGCCAGTGTGATTTGGTGAATCATGGAGTTCAATATTACCTGTTAAGCTGTAACCCACAGTTAACCAACTAAGGAATGCAGAACACTGTAACTGGAACTTTCAAGACTGCAAAAAGCAGAGATTAATTTCTTAGTTGAAACTGTAAAAGAATTTCTTCCTGTCCTTCTATGTACATAGATTTTGATTTCTTTTAGACAAAATGCAACATTTGGAGCTCCCCATCATATTGAATTTACTGACAATCATAAAATAGATTATGAAAGGCACATTAATGTTCATGACGTAGTACACATTTAAAGCTTTATTATCTCAACAGGGAATGCTATTCACAAGCAAAGGTTTTTCAAGACACTTAATGCAAATTCAGTTGGGCAACAGAACAAAGTAAATCCTAAATATAAAACTGTTTGGATAAATTTCTTCTAGTTTAGTCATATAAGGCATATAGTTATCACCATTTAAATCAAATGCAAATCACACAACTAAGCATAGGAATAACAGGGAACAATTCTCATTGTAGACAAAATTTTGAAATTATACCAAATCAAGCAACTTGAGATGCATGGTTTAAAACTGTCTTCTAAGTCATTAGAACTATTTCCATTATCTTCAGTGTATTCACAATTTCATTCACAGCCTTTCAAGAGTAAATCAATGACATCTATAACTGACAAACACAATTTTGTGGATGTTTGTCCCAAATTACCATGCTGTACTATACAGCAACACTACTTTTTACTACTTAAAATACCTCAACATATGACTTAAAATTACAGAACAGCATTCTAAGATCATGTTATAGAAAGTTGAAAGGCCTTCTCTAAGGTTCATTCTCTGATCAATTTTTACAAATCCAATACAAATCCCTACACTTCCTTTCAAATGCCCATGCTCTCCTGAAATCATCCACTCCTGAGTAATCTCCAAGGTAATGAAAATTTACAGACTGAATCAAAATTACCACTAGAATGCTTATTTGATTGGAGACAAAAGATTTTACTTCAAGATTCTCTTGTATAACAACAAGCTAATTAAGCAGCTTTTGCCTGCAGTTTAGAAGCACCTTCCAGTTGGGTCTCCCATTTAAAGACTGATTAGTAACCTTTTTGTAGCTATGATTTACAGCAGCTGAAAGAAAAATTGAGGTAATAAGTAGATATAATGAATCAGTCTGTTATTTTCTCATCACAAACATATCTGAAGTTACAGTTTTGAAGAGAAGTAGCAAAACCAGTAGTAATTTAATATTTTGGTTTTTCAGCCAGCTACCTGCTAATTTAAAATTACCAAAACACTGGTTTCTGAGAACTGGTTTGAAAGCACTAGTTCAATGACTCTGTACCGAAGATGAATAAACCCTACTCCCATGGCACTGGTTTTCAAGCCAAGTTTCTTTAAGCAGTTCTGAGTTAAAAATGCCATTAACAAACCCTGGTAACAGATTAGTAACTACTGACAGAGTTCATGGCTACCTATGTATAAAAGCCTGAGGAAAAGAAAGGCCAAATGCCAAAATTAGAACTTGCTCCAGTTTTGGGAACCTTCACAGATTCAATGACTATTTTTCAGGCCTGCTGAAGTCTAAAGCACTTTTTTCCATTTGGATGAGAAATACAGAATGGTATGTGTAGGATTTGGTTTTTGTCTCTCTCTCAAGCACTGTAAGTAGAAAGAGATACTGAATGGGGTACTGGAGAATCTTTCTGTTGCTATGTCATTTGCAGGTACAGAAATGACAGACTAAGCATCAGGAAGGAAATTCCCTAACCCAAGACGCTCTGGAACCTTCCCCTCAAACACAGCTCACATTTCCTGGGAAGATGACCTAAATATGTAATGAAAAGTCAGTTCTAGCCAGAGAACTCTGTGGATGGGAGCTCCACAAATACAAACCTGGTGAAGTTTAAGTCCCCATGAGTCTATGTCCCATTCCAGAAGCAAGAAAAATATCAGAAGGGGAGAGAACAATGCTAATGAAAGATGAGCAGTGAAACTCTCTGTCATAGTTTAAGCCTAGCTGTAACTCAGAAATAATGACTGCTACTGCTGAACCCAAGACACTCTCCTAAACCACATCTAAAATTCAGTGGCATAAGATGAAAGAGAAGTCTGAATATTTGAGCAGTGGAACACATCAAATGATGCAACAAACACTGAGAAAGTTCTGCGCTGGACAAGGTCAGTTTTTCTTACAAGCATGGGGAAAAAAAAATATGATCAGCAGCACAGAGAATGCAAAAGAGACTGATCTACACTAAGGAAGCTACTGTCACATGACCCCTAACTAAGCATTATCGGGGGGGGGAGGACCCCATTATTTCTGCATTACTGTATTTCTACTGTATTACTGTATTCCTAATTTCCTTTCTCTCACTAATAAAATGGTTTCCTAGAGATCCTCTTGACTGCTAAAATATGCTTTTCAAATCAATGGCCAAGCATTTCAGAGTAGAAAGAAAAATTTGCAACTGGCTTGGTAGATGAATCAGCATGAATACAGAAACATAACCTGCACATGGGCACCATCAGTTTTGAGATGTTAACTCAGCTAAGCTTGACTGAGCAAGGTCTTCTTTTACATTTGATTTTAAATAACACTTTGAATAAGTATGGAGTACCACTGGTCCGTAGTTTTACCTTTACACTAATCAGATAAAAAGGAAAGCAGACATGAACTAGTAAAGGCGCTTTAATTTTTTGCTAGTTTTATTCTTGATAAAGAAGCTACAAAACGTTTCTGTAAAATGAAAATACTTGTTTTAGATACAGGAATATCTGCTTAAATAGAACAGATTAAGATAAAAAAGGAAGAGAAGATTAGCAATCAAACCTGCTCATGCTAACAGAACCTATGAATCTTAAGAAGCATACTGCTAGCACTCAGCAGGATAAACCAATGAATGAATGACAGCTCTTAAATGGATTTTATGCACCTTCTAGGACTGGAAATTTGGATGCTGTAGGGGGGATGGGAGTAAAGACTGTACAGGAAAGGAGAGACTATGCGTTTAATTTTGCCTCTTTCCCCCTTCCCAGACAGGACAAAATAAGCTTGAATAAATAAAATATTCCACAGAACTCTCTTGTGACTACCTGTACAATACACCTGGACAAAGCCTTTGCTGGGTTAGAAAACTCGTCAAAGCCTTTGTTGGGTTAGAAAAGTCAAGAAAACCATGCAAGGAGATGATATTTATGAAGTTCAACCTGTGAGCATTTGAGCTTTTCTCATTCTTATATGCAGAATCTACCAACAAAATCTTGCATCTCATTTACCTCTTGTCTTTGAAACAGTCAATTCAAATAATTACATATTATATTCTTTAATCATAAAACAGTCTTAATTTCATGCCAAGTCCAAACTGCAATACTTGTAGTGCCTCCAAATTATCTTCTTAACTACTGAAATGATCTTCTAAGATACTTTAATCCTACTGTGATTCACATTATCTTTTAGCAGTCTTAACAGCAAGGGTAATTCCTTTTTTATTCTTACAAGAGCCAATCTATTAAATGGCATAAAAAGATACCCTCTTCTTCTATAACTATAGAGAGGGACCATCAAGCACAAGACAGGGACTTCTAAAAGTCCAGTTCAGAATTACTGATGGAAGTAGTAAGAGGAGACAAGCTCTCATCTGCATTAAAAGTTCTCTTCAGCTATCTAACCCAGCTAATTGTTTTCACTGCCTCTACTCAAAAATCCCTATACTAAAAAAAAACCAAAACAAACAAACCCCCAAAACCCTAAAACCTGGTTAAGAATGCTCATTTCCTTTACAACAAGGAGGGAAAAAGAAACTGAGGAAAAACCATTTCAGTGTTCTGAACTAGAAAGCAAAACTTGTTAAAATCAGCAAAATAAATACTGGTTCTCTGTGTTTACGAAGCTTGGTGTTACACACATTATAGAAGCCTGGAACATTCATTTCAGCAGCTCCCAAGTAATTACTAACTTAAGCAAATATTAATCACATAACACCCACAACACTGCCACCATCAAAATTGATAGTTTTTTTTTGAGTGTATTTGTAATATTACCAGAGTAAAATGACTGAGTAATCTTTCTGTGGAGAGCAGAAAATGCATTCATTGTAACCAGAGGTGCACACATGTTCCAGGATGAGCTGCTGTAATTACTACCTGTTGTTTCCCTAATAAAGTTCTAAAAATTCTTAGAACTAACTCAACTTTATGTACGTCCTGATTATTGCAGAACACTAAATTAAAAGGATTTTAAGCACAATTTACAATTTGAGAAATAATTGTTTTCAGGGGATTGGAACTACGTTTTCTTTCTATTTCATACTGTACTTTCCCAAAAGGAGTGATGTATTTCAAAAAGTGTTTATCAAAATTATTTCTGCACTAAAACCACACAGATTTAAGTGAATGGTATGAATCCATTCCAATCCACATGAATCCGAAAGTATACAGCAAAAAAGGGAAGAAACAGTTAATACTTCTTGATGTTATTTCAGACTGTTTGGAATACAAATTAACTCTGAATTCTCCAAAGTTACCTTCAAAGTGTCAGAAATGAATACAAATGCAAGTTATATTTTGCACAGCTGCAGAACTGCATTTACAGTTAAGTTCCTTCTTTCAAAATGATCCAAATTAAGAATTTCCGCTTAATGAAAAACAAACAGAACAATAAAACTTTTCAGCTGTGATATGAGCAGCTTTTTGTGTGATTTTCTATGTACAGGGACATAACAGGAATTAAAGTGAACAAGCTTTTTAGTAAGACCATTTTATTCACTTGCACAAAGACTACAAATTTTGTAACACATTTTGTTATGTTTAATCTCAGACTTTGAGATTTAGTTCAAAAAATGAACAATACAGTGTCAAATATATGAGAGAATGCACATCAAAGCATGAACCTTAAAATACTGCTCTACTAAGCAGTAGCAGTACCTGTCATGCATTTTAGGCCTATCCATTCAAATACACCCATGCTGAATTTTGTTCATTGTTTCTGTAGTCACCATTCTGTTTCCATTCACCAAAGAGCACTAAAGTGACTGGAACTAACAAAAGCAGCATGCCCACACTTGCTGGATGAAATCAACATCTTTTTTTAATAAACAAATCAGATCAGCACAGAATATTTTACTAATTAACTTATTCATCCCTATTAGACAGTAAAATATTATTTGTAATACCCCCAAAATCATTAAGAGCATTTTAAAAATATGCACTTTGAAGTGATACAGTCACTGCAATGTATGACAACTACTGCAAGGAAAGATGCTTCTGCAGAAGAGAATACAGGTAAAATGACAGAACTGCTGGCTGCTTCTCCAAATACGGGGGAAAGGAGGTACTATGGCCAGGGAAAGGAAGATACCTCAACAATCACTTTGTAAATAAGATAATTATTTATTTTAGATATTTATCAGATAAAAACTATTTTCTTCTTTCTCTAGTAGCTATAAACTAAGTTGAAAAATAATACTTTCATTTCCTTAGTATTTCTTGCATTCAGATCAGCGCATCTATAAGCACATCAACATATTAGGTTGTATTATGGACTCCTTTAGAAGAAATAATTACTTATAAAAGTCTCCTGATCTCATCTTTGTATAGTCCTTCCATCCCAGCTATCTAAAAATTTTTCTCCTTTACATACTCTTAGGCTACTCTGACACATTCTTAGGTCCCATTAAGGAAAAGAAGGGACACTCAACCTTTTTGGTTTCTGCATCCTCAAACCACTCACCTTCAGAATCCCATCAGCCATATCCTTCTCTTAAAATTCTCCTGATCATTCTAGGCCATTTTCTTCTCTACTTGCCCTGAGCTGCTCCAAGATGGAATATTACTGGAAGATGATTTCTTTCTCCTTTTTGCCTGCTTAGTGCTGCAGATGCTAAACTATTCCAATTCTTCAAACAACAGGGAAACTAAAATCAACTTTGGTGTTAATTTTTGCTGTATGTTGCCTACTTTTTTACAACTATTTTAACTATCTTGCATTGTTAAGAATTCCACCTTGGATGAAATATTAAGACTATGCTGACTGGGTACATAGACAGAAAAGTCAACAGTCACATCTGGCAATGACTGTTTGCAGTATTTCAGATCCCACCCAAAGAATGTGCTGTTCACTCTCCCCCTCAAAACCTCCTGAGTATCAGATACTGTTCTCCTCTGTTTATGTTGCATTTCAGTGAAAACCCTTCTCTCTGTTTAAGAAGAGGTATTCAGATACTACAAGAGAGATACTGAGGTGCAGGAGTGGGTCCAGAGAAGGGCAACGGAGCTGGTGAAGGGTCTGGAGCACAAGTGTGATGAGGAACGGCTGAGGGAACTTGGGGGGGTGTGGGATAAATCTGGAAAAAATAAGGCTCAAGGGGAGACCTTATTGCTCTCTATGGCTACCTGAAAGGATGCTGTAATGAGGTGGGGTCAGTTTCTTCTCCCAGGTAACAAATGATAGAACAAGAGGAAATGGACTCAGGCTGCACCAGGAGAGGTTTAGGTTGGATATCCTGAAAAATCTCTTCACCAAAAGGGTTGTCAAGAACTGGAACAGGCTGCCCAGGGCAGTAGTGGAGTCACCAACCTTAGAGGTATTTAAAAGACATGTGGATGCAGCATTTAGTTTAGTAGTGGACTTGGCAGTGCTGGGTTAATAGTTGGACTTGATGATCTTAAAGCTCTAACTTGAACAAGTCCACGATTCTATGATGACAGCTCCTTCGGATGAAAGCATACTGCTCTTCCTTCACATGGGAAATGGAGAGGAAAAGCATTGTTTGAAGTAATATTAAAAGAAAAAAAATATTATGAAAAAAGATATCAGCGTTAAACAGTAAGACTGAAGACAATCAAAGGAATAAAAAAGTTGTAAGAAAATGTTTATTGGTTCTAATCTGGGGGCGTGTCTATTCATATGCAAATGGAAAATCTTGGCTGAGTAGCATGTTTATCTGTAATCTCACTGGTTATCACCTGAAGTGTTCACTGCTCTGCAAGCAAGGCAGGTTTGCAAGTAGCCATTTAAATATCGCTATCACTTTAAGAATCCCAAAATTTGGGTTTCATTATCTTAAATGTCAGGCATTAGTAATTATAGCAACAAAAGGCATGACTAATAGCATTTGCTGTGCACTTCACAGGAAAGGGGAGTCCAAATGCATGCAGAAAATAACAAGATATTCTACAGTTAAGAAATATGATAATATTATTGCAATAATCTTTGTGGTCCACAGGCACTAAAGAAACTTCAAGTAACTATCACCATCTAGAGGTGAAATGAAAATGCAATTTGAGATTTTTTTTTTAATTCTGATCTGAATGCTGTCTGTATACCTGCCAATATACCAAAGAAAACAGGGTGTTTGTAAGAGTCTACTCTTGACTTTTGCCAGCATGATCCTGATTTTACAAAGCCAGCTAGTATTTAACTGTTTACTGGAATAGGTTTTCTTAACTGTTACTTCATACAAAATATAGTTTCTTATATGTGGCTAGGTCCTTCAGTGCTTCTAACTGCTCAGTTTTCCACTTGCTACTAGCTATCACAAACTTTGTAAGGCGAATAAATCTCTGGAGCCTCTTTTGGACTCAGAGTGGGAAACAGTAATTCTTCTAATGTTCTTGCCAAAAGATACTGCTATGACAAACTAGGCTAAGCTCATCTAGCTCCTGTCACAGCTCAGAAAATTTCATCCATAAATGTCTAAATAATCTTTATGATTTGTTGATTCAGAATACGGACATCAGCTGGCCATCTAATTAATCTTTCTACTCAGGTGCAAAAGGAATTCTACCAGTAATCTGTCAGCACATCTGAATGGCAAGACCACAGTCAAGAAATAAACCTGAAGCAAAACAAAGCTGAGTAAGTATAAAGAAAGGATGTGCTTCTGAAAAAGTCAGAATGACTTTGCCATGCATAGAGAATAAACAGTAGTGGAAGGAAAGAGATTTCCTAATCATACTACTATTGCCATTTGAGGACTAAATTAGTCATTATTAGCATAGCATTAAATGGGCAACTCATGTTTAATTAATCCTATACCATGACCTCCAAGTTTCTCCCACTCTCCTCTTACTGCAAGGCATACCAATTTCAACAGTTCAGAAAATGCTTTGGTGAATTATGAAACGTATTTTATTCAGTACCCTTAAATATGAACAAAAGGAATACTGACATTTCTCCAGAAATGTTGCCTACCTTCCAAATCACTGCTATCCAGGGGTTTTCTGCAAAAGAAGTCACCCCTTTGTGTTTGATTTTTCTTCAATTTGAATTAGCTCAATTATTTCCTAAACACGTGTAAACTTTCAGTATTCAAAAGCTCTGTGGCAATGTCTTACTCCCCTGTTACATGGTGTGGAGAAAACCACTGTCACAAGCTTGTTTTGGAACTGCAAGCTGGTGGTTTCAACGGATGCTACAATTTGCATTTTGAAACAGCTGAAAATCTCTCCATGTCCTGCACGATTTGAACAATTGCTATCTTGTTCCCCTCTCAGTTGTCTGTCTTGCATGCTGAGAATTTCTAATATGCTCCTCGAATGAAAAAGCTTCATTTTTTACCAGCACACTTCCTAGTTCTGATACATTTTTCTTTTGAGAGGACTAAAACTGCACACAAAAAAGGCAGAGCTTATACACGGCATAATACGAGTTTTCTATCCCTTTCCTAATGATTTGTAACAAGGTGTGTTTAGACCCTCCTAAACCCTTTTAAAAACTGTGCCAGATTAGGTACTTTGAAATCTGGTACCCACAGCCAGAAGCTATTTATCAGTCAGTCTTCAGCCATTTCACCCTGGAGAACTGCACATGGTGATTTATTCTTTATTTGTTTGATAAGTTCTTCTACTGGTATTTCATTTAAAACAGCTAATCTGCCAATTCTCCACAAAGAACTACCCAGAATGGGAATACCCCATAAGAACTCCATGGTGAACAGAGATTTTAGAATATGCATTTTTCTATTACTATCTTACGTTCTGAGACCTCCTTCTTCAGCTTGAGTACTGTCCCACTGACTTTAGCAAGCGGCCTCTTCCCGATATGTAAAAAAAAAAAAAAAGAGACCATTACATCTTATACCTTTGGGAAGTTGCAAGAGCCCCGTAACACTGTATTTCTACTTGATTTTCCTCCAGAATGCGTATGTTCCTCTACTTTTCTTTGGAGATGACATAATTTTTTAAAAGTGTATTTATTTACTCCTAATAAATTTCCTTATTCTGCTTAGCCATGGTGCTTAGCCATCCTTCTCTTGGTCTTCCTCTCTTAAATAGGTTATGCAATACCTCTGAGCAACTTTCAAGGTTTTAAACATTTGCCATTATACCTGCAAACCACCCAAGCTGTCTCTTTTAACGTATTCTCTTACCCAGCTTCCTCGTTTTTTAACTCATCCTCTTTTATAGTTAAATATTATGATAGCAAATTTTTGCTTTAGTTGTTCCTTTTACAGTAGCTTAAATCAGCTTGGTTCATTGAAATTGCTATTCCCATCACAAACACCTTTACAGGCAAGCCTTCCCTGTTTTTCCAGTTTACAAATTTTATGATCTTCAAGTGCTAGTAACCAAGTCCTGCATTTAAAATCATCCCCCCTGAGAAAACTCCCCATATTCCAGAATCATATGCAAATCATTTATTTTACCAAGATTTTTTCATTCATGGAGAAAAATACTAGATCTACACCTCTCTGAAGCCTCTATAGCCTCCTTTACCCTTATCACTGGAAACCAAATGGAACATAATCTTCCTCACATGGCTTAGTAGCCCATCTTGTCTTCTTGTCTTTCTGCTTACCAGGTGAAGTCCCATATGATATGCTAGTGTGTCAGTGACAATAGATAATGGTCTGTGGTAAAACATACAAAAATGGAAAAGTACTGAATGGCACGGGTCATGGGATCATAACCTTGAAAATACAGGAGTTAACACCACTATTAGAGAAAGGGAATCTTATACTGGCAAACATCTGTTCACACATTGGCCATGCATGCACTGATGCTGCAAGCAGTAATTTTCCACTCCAACCCAAGGGGGGATATAAGGACCTGTGCAGGGATGGATGGGTGAGAAGGCCAGATACACATCTTGATTCGGGGGATGCCCTGACAAAGCACTGCCTACCACCCCTCCAACCAGGCAACATTTTCCATCTCCTTCCTGGCAATATCTTGTTCATCCAGGGGTTGGCATGTATGCAACCCGTTTCGCATTAATATATATCTATATATATTTGCTTTGCATTAATAACGCAATAAATAGACTAAAGTATTTAATGATTTATATTGTGTTTGGTGTCCAGTCTTTGTACATGGGAATCCTACAAAGCCGGAACACCTCGGGAATCTCAAAATTGAACTACCCAGCACTTACAGTCATCTCTTCTCAGTAGAGAGCTTTTTCCCCAAAGGACTATGCACAATGCAATGACAACAAAACCCTGAATCATAGACCACAGAATGGTTTGGAGGGGACCTTAAAGGTCACCCAGATACAACCCCCTGCCATAGGCAGGGAAAATTTCCACTAGACCAGGTTGTTCCAAGCCCCGTCCAACCTGGCCTTGAACACTGCCAGGGATGGGGCAGCCACAGCTTCTCTGGGTACCCTGTGCCAGGGCCTCACCACCCTCACAGGGAATTGCTCATCTCAATCTCCCCTCAGTCAGGTTAAAGCCATTCCCCTTGTCCTGTCCCTACAGGCCCTTGCCAAATGTCTTCTAAAGTTTGCTAAGTACTGCGCCTGCGCTTTGCTCTCTGCTGATGACTCTCCTTAGGATAGCTTTATGCAACTAGCTCTGCTTACTGCCAGAGTAGGATGCTTTGCATTAAACTCTTCAACTGTAGCGAATTATATAGTAGGGAAAAATACGGCGTGTAAAAGCCCATTCCTATCCCATTGAAAGCAGCAGGGAAGACCAAGGTTAGCAGAGGTGTTACCAGGAAGAGGTTCAAATTCATGTATTTTTATAAAAGTCTCAGTTTACACTTCAAAATATGCTTTGTCACAGTTTTTTAGCTTATTTTATAGTTACAAGTTGAATAGTATGCATACTACATAGAGTTTACCTGAGAATACTGTGTTTTCATAAAATGCCAAGTTTGAGATTCCAGCCAGCAAGAGGAATTGATGGTTCTGGCAAGGCTGCTAGCAGTCCAGGAATGCCCAAATGAGCATCTCTGCTTCTTCCTGCTCTTTTGTGGCTCCTCTAGCCCTTGTCAGGCTGATTCACTGCAGTCATTGTGCAGACAACTGTTCACTTTTTTTATTTTTGGCTGTGTTAATTTTCTGGTCCCTTAGCTGGGAAGGGAAGAAGAAACGAAAGAGTAGTGAATCCTACAATACTGGAATTCCAGGTTGAAAGGACCTCAAGGATCATCTGGTTCAATCCATTCTTGGCAAAGCATGACCAGAATGGACGGCCCAGCACCTTGTCCAGCCAAATCTTAGGTGTCCAGTGTTGAGGAACCCACCACTTTCCTGGGGAGATTATTCCAGTATCTGGTTGCTCCCATTGTGGGAAATTTTAATCCTGTGTTCAGTGGGAATCTCCCCAGGAGTAACTTGTAGCCATAAGTAAGTTGTACCTGTAGTGAAAAGAAGATTTTTTTGGTCCTCAGTGTCAGTAGCTGATTGGATGAACTCAGCCTTGTTTTCTGTTTGTATGGCAAGGAATGTGGCTATTTCAGTGAAGTAGCTTGCCCTCCACGAGAAGCAAAAAAGGCAAAGGCTGCATGAGTAGCAGGCTGGCTTCACCTTGGGCAGCCCTGGAATTACACGATAAAAGCTTTTACTGCCTATGGTCTCTGCAAGTCACCAGAGCACCCAAAGAGCTTGTCTTGCTTCCTGTGCTACAGCAGACTTCACCCTGATGATACAAAATTTACGTCATTATCAGTCAGTCTGTTCTGGAGTAAGCATCTGCTTTCTGGCCACCAGGAACAGGGCACAAGGATAAGGTCTTTCAATCCATATAGAGAGCAAAGAACTGTCTGCAGGAACAGTACGTCTGAATGGTTTAGCTTTCTAGGCTGGTGACTAGCATTGCGGAGGCAAGAAGATAGGAGAGAAGGCTACAGAAACACGATCTGTTAAGCAGAGGTGAAAGTGTGGGACCTGAGCAAATTGGTGTCACAGAGCACTAGGAAGCTCCATAAGCCCTGAAAATACAAAGTAGATTAATTTCAGCATGTTCCAGTCTGCATTTGCATCTGTCATTAGCAAACTAAAGTAAGGTAGTGTTATTTCTGAGGATTGCAGCTGCTGATAAACTTGAGATGTTCATCAGCTTTCATAGAGGAATATTGTGGGCATAATGTTGTGCCTCTAGTGTACCAAGAGACATGTTTGCAGGAGGGTACATTATTTTGTCACACGAGCAAATATAGCTGGAAAAATGCAAATAAAATTCCAAGTGCCCAAGCCTTACTTCTTTCCTAACCATGGACAAGGAAGCCTGTGAAATTCTACTGGAAACATTTTTGAGGAAGAAGTACAAAATACAGGTACAAAAAGGACAAAGATATTTATTTGAAACCTTAGAGTTCATCAGGAAAACCTACGTTTTGATGACATGTTTGGAAATCAGTAGAAGTTATCCCATTTGGGGTGGAGTCTACGGAAGAGTGTTTCGATTTTACAGTACTTTGGATCTGCAGTAATTTCTGCAGCCTGAGACCTGAAACAAAACGAATATGTAATTCAGCCAGGGTCAGATGAAAGTGAGGAGCACTGTGCAGTGTGACATCTTGGCATGAGCCAGGAGATCCTTAGCAGATGAGAATATGTAAAACCATGCAATTAAGTGCTTGTGGGAGAGGTTGCAGACACCACCACAGCATGTATCTTTGATCTTTCCCAAAAGATCAGTGTATACCAGATATGTATTTGATGTTTAGTTTTATACTGGTGCACAAGTTAACGTGTTGTTGGAAATCAGTATGCTGGTGTTTGGAAGTCTACAGGAGGTTAAGTACTAAATGCATGTGAAATTAGGATGCAGAAAGACTTTGTGTGTTGAAAGTGGGGAAACTGAAAAAAAAAAAAAAAGCCCTGCTGTTACTGCTAATGCTGTTAGAGTAAAAGGGCACTTTAGGGTACAACTGGCTTTGACAGTTGAAGGAGTACGTATTAAGTAGAGGGTATAAAGAGCATATAATCAAGGGGAGGGTGATCAGACTTCATAAGGTATATTTTCAGGACATCTTGTGAGCAGTCAAGTGAAAGAGAGACTAGCAGTGAGTCTACCTGCCCCGTGTCATGGTAGGAGAAGGCTTCCACTCTCTGTAAAACTGAAATAAATGAGAAGGATTAGCTTATTCAGAAAGTACTATAAGCCTAATACAAGGCACTGAGACCACCGTTCGTTGTAGCACTTGGCTATAAACCCCAGATATTTTGATGCATATGAGGAAATGTCTTCTGCTGCCTACTGACAGAGGAAGAAATAGAAGTGGATATGAATCATGTTGAGTACCTCCACTTCTATGCTGCCTGTGTTCACAAGGATATGATAGGAGCTCTCAGGAAAGGCAAGTGCTTTCAGCCCAACAAAAGCATCGTGCAATCTGCTTTAGGACACATTGTTTCTCAGAACAGTGTTTTAATTCCCAGGTGTTGCTAAGAAAACTGATCGTGTTGTTAATAGCATACAGAGCACTAACATTAACAAAGGTGACGTTTCAAACTGGAAAAAACCCGTATTTGTATGCCAGTATATTTTTATATCTAAGTAAAGGGAGAGAGGAAAGTGACTGTCAGTATGATCAAATAGGGGAGAAAGATAACATGGCTGTCAAAAATACAAAACTTTCTTTAAAAAAAACACCACCAAAGTTTGCTGTTGTAAGTTGAAACTTTACAAAACCAGCTCACCATCATGATCTTCAGGGGAGTTTTTGAAGTGCTGGATTGATGAATTCCAGAAAATTTGCTCAGGAAACTCCAAATTTGAGATGGCTTTTACTGTTGTCTTATATTTAAGATATGGATCCGGTGCTACATTCCCTAATTTCAGAGAATGACATTTATATTTTGGATATTAAATGAATGAGATTCTTAGGACTTTGTGTATTTGGAATTAGGTCTACATACCTCTCTGGGGTAAAAAAAAAAAAAAAAAAAAAAAAAAAGGGCAAATAAGCTGTTTCTCTGTATAGGTCAGAGTAGTGATTTTGGAATACTGCAAGTCTCCTGAAGCACAAGGAAGAACATCTAAGATATTTTATTTTTTGCACAAACTAGAAATTGTGTGTGGATATTGATTTACTAGTTTTCACTGTGCTTTCTAATTAAGGTTTAAAAAAACCCACAAAAGTTAGATAGATGGTGTGTCATATGCAGAACTTCCCATACATGAACAGTTTTAAAAAATTGCATATTAACAATCCTAAAATGTTAGCTCTATCTTGGTGATGCTTAGATCTGGAACATTCCCTTTATAAATAGTTTTAGAAAGTAATTTTTCTCCCTCTTTTTTTTACATCCAGCCTCAGATGTTAACAGCATAATATCTGGTGGAGGAGGTGGTAGCATCTAAGGACATCTCTGTTGTTCACTGTCATAGATTTTGTGGCAAAGAGGCAACAGTTGCTTGTCACAGTGATGAGCTGACTGTGGGTGCTGCAGAAGGCAGGTACTGTACCCAAACTGTACTTTGACACACTGCCAGAGATGAGGGGCTGCAGGCTCTTACTCCACTGCATCAATTTCATAACTTGCAGGATAATGGTTGTATGCCCCTGTATGCTCAGTTAAAGCACATACTTTTTTAGTTATGGCATGTGGCTAATAAAACAATGAAAGCAACTGCGCTTTCCTCCAGCACATGAAGCTGTGTGTCATGGTTGCCTGCTCCTGTCAGTTTACAGGACAGCTCTTAGGAGAAAGCAGACGCTGAGTTCTTGCAATTCCTTACTCTCCTAAGACCAGCCTTTGAACTTCATGGGAAAATGTGGCCATTCTCCTTTTGTTGTCTCCTTAGAAATATGCCTGGGCTTATGCAAGGCATTTTACACTGTCCCACACAACATCCTTGTCTCTAAACTGGAGAGGCATGGATTTGATGTTTGGAAACCTCAGTGGGTAAGGCTGGATGATTGCACTCAAAGTGTTGTGATCGGCGGCTCGATGTCCAAGTAGAGATCAGTGAGGGGTGGTGTCCCTCGGGGATTGTTGTTGGGACTGATCCTGTTCAACATCTTTGTCGGCGACATGGAAAGTAGAATTGAGTGCACCATCAGTGCAGCAAGTCCCAGTTAAAGTCCATTCCAACCCAAATCACAATATGAGTCTATGAAAAATGATAATTCTGTGACATTCTGTGATAATCCTATGAAAGTCTATGATAAAGTGACTCTGTGCTTAAAGTTCAGTCTTAGGTTGAGAGACCCGAAATTTCTTAGTACAGGTCTTTTTACGGAATGAATCAAAGATACTACTGTTCTACCTTTTACGGAAAAATTATTTCCTAAATGACTTTGTGATAACAACTTGAGCTCTTCTTCCATAGCATATGTCCATCTGCACTGTTGAGTACCCTACATGCAGCCAGTGAAGCTTGCAGGACCCTTTGGTGAGTGTGGCTCAGAGCACCTAAATTAGATACCAGAAGCAGATAAGGTAGAGCAGCTTCCTGGTGCTTTCAGGTTTTCACTGCCTTTTATGGAAAGCTAAACATTATTTTGATGTTTTGACTTGGAATTGGGGGAGTTTGCTGCCTAGTTTTTGTCAGTGGAGATAGTTCTACATGGTTTTGTGTATAAGTTCTCAGTAAGCTAATTGCATCTTCCCACCTTAAAGTGTTAAGAAGGTTATATTCACGGCACAGTTAGATTGATTACTAGTTATTTCCTGCTAATAATCTGATAACTGTTTGACTAGAAGCACTTCAAAGATTCTTCTCTTTGGAGTTCAGTATGCACTTGCAAGGTGTATGAATGTGGTGTCTGATTAGAAGGGAAACATGAGGCAAAATTCACCAGGATAGCAAAAGAGCTAGACAGTACATTCTTATTTTTTTTTTTTTTTTTTTTAATGGAGTAAATGTATCACTGGGGCATAGAAGAATGTATGTTCTAATTGTCTTGGCGGGGTGGGGGAACTCTGGCCTGTGGCATGTCTTCTAACAAAAATTACTGCAATGTTGTCATGAATTGATAGGAAATATTTTTTCCTCACATTACTCATGGGATGTCAACAAGTATGCAAATGTAAAAATTTAACATATGTCTCCTTGCTGCTTTTTCACGGTTTCTCACGCCAGTTTAACGAGGAAAAACTGTCTTTTAAAAATGCCACTTCAAATGCAAGTCCTTTGGTTTTGAAGACTGTCATACAATTATTCTCTTAGTCTTCTGCTGAGATGTTAAAGTTTATTTCTTTGTTAAATATACGTACTTGAACTGTTCCCTTATTTTTATCTTATGCTGTAGTTAACATTCATGTATCTGGTAGTCCTCCTTATAACACAGTGTTGCATCTTTTGGGGGGTTTCTTTGTTGTCTTTCAGTTTGCATTGATCCTTTTGTTGCAAGTAACACAGTGAGACATTAGTATCTTTCTTTTGATCTCTGTGGTAAACATATTTATTTCTGAATGAAGCTATAATGTTGTTAACTTCTGTAAAGACTTCCTGAGAGCATAATAACCAGGGATGGGACTGTGATTTAGATCTGATAAGACCTGATCAGGTTATTTTGTGTGATGCCTTCTGTTTCACATCTGTTTGTGGAAGGTGGTACTGGCTTTCCTGTCACAGGAGCCAGGCAGTCCCCTTGTCAGCATGGTCCAGCTCTTGATTTACCATAAGGGGATCCACTTGGAAGCTAAAACCTGGACTACTTATTCGTCTCCTGAATTACGCCATGTCTGCCCCCTGTGCTTAATAGACACTGTTTTTGTACCATTTCATTTCACTGCTAGTATGTTTAGACCACTGTGTAATAATGCATGTTAAAGAATTGGAGAGGACATAATTATAACTGGTTAATTAGCACATTCCATGTGTACAAGTCAAAGTTTTGGGAATGTCTTTTTGTCAGTGTTCAAATGCCTTGAAATATTTTTTGAACAGCAGAGATGATCACAGGGTAGCAATGTCGACTCGTGCTGGAGCACCACTGCCGGCGCTATGTTTGCTGGTAGACTCCAGGAGTCCTGAGATGAGACTCCCAAATTTGCCTCTCTAAGTGTTGCGCTGTCATTTTGGGAATGCTGGTGCAGTGTTTGCTAAAGCTTTCAGCAGATGGCAGATGTGTGGAAGTGGTGCTCCTGCAATACAGTGATTTTGAGCTGTTTCACTTTCCTTTGTGGGGTAGAAAGGATATGACCACACAAATTCTTTTATCTGGACTGCAGGTTTCATGTGTTGGTAAGAACCAAAAAGGGAACCTTAGAAGACAAATGAAATGCTTTGAAGCATACCTGGTATCCAGCTCATCTTGGCTGCTGTAGAAAAGACTTTCCTGTCTGCCTTTTACATCTTTCTTAGGTCTTAGGTTTTGTCTACAACCATTTATTTCTTAAAAATTAAATGCCAGTTGAACTGGGAAGAATTAAATCAACAAGATGTGACTTTGTTTGACAGATGCAGTTATACTTTTGGGATGAGAGGCTATTGTGTGTGATCCCCTCTCCACACTACTTACAGAGACATATCACTATGTCTCCTTGGACCTGCTTCACAGTTGAGCACTAGATTGTGCGTTGCTCTTTTAGAAGAACCAAGTGTTTTCGGCTTAGCACTCTGAACTTTACATTTGTTGATATGGCATAATGCAGACTCATAACTCTTTTGTAAAGTACTGGATTTAAAAAGGGAATATGACCCTTCTTAAAGTTCAAGCTAAAACCAGTCACACTTCTGAACGTAATTTTTTCTTTCAATCTGTGGGCAAAAGCATATTTTTACTTCTGAAGTTGTAGGGAGAGTAAAGTAGTGTGTGTATTGCATGTACAGTGAAATGTACATGCAATCTTTTGTGGAATGCCTGTGCTAGATTTTAAAATTTCAGACATAATAAGTTATTGCTGTAATTGCTACTCCGTCAATGCCGTGATGACAGTTACAACATCCAATGCTGCATAACATTTTGAACAGTAACAGGAAAATAGGTTCTCTGCCTCTCTACTTTGTTTAGTTAGACTACATATTTTTGAATATGAATAGTGAAATGTTTTAAATAATAATAGCAGTGTATCACAGAGTGCATGAAAATATATTTTACTTCTTAAAAACAGTTCAGCTACCGAATTTGAAAGACTCACAGACTGACTTTTTTCTCTTCTTTTCACAAACAGAAATGTTTCATAGACAATTCCCAAGCATTATTATTAACTCATTCTTTTAAAATGAGATTTCATTTTAAAAGACTTAAAACGTACAGATAGACTGGAGCCTCCCTGGGGTGTCAGCTGAGGAATCATAATCATTACTTCTTCAGTTTTCTGATTCAAATCTAGCCTACATAGCCTATATCAAAATAAATTGGCTGTTGTTATTGCTTCCCTGTTCTTTGGCTGTTGAACAGGGCTTCCCACCTCAGGTTCTGGTGGGGAATCATTCAGGAAGGGAGTCCTTTCTGCAGTGTGATCCTTATGATGCCTCTTTGGACTTAGTTGAAAATGTGCTGAGGTTATGCTGAATATAAATTTTTTGGACGCACCTGTGGAAGCTGTATCTTTTATATCTGTGTTTTGATCTGAGCTCCTAGATGCACAAGTCTGAAATAATCTAAAAATCTAGAGAGACGTGGTTGTACTGCATGCCGCAGGTGGGATTACTATCACTGATGCAGCCTGAAGTTTGCATGTTCTTTGAATAAACACAGGCTATTGTTCAAGTGTGCTAATGGCTTGACACATTCCACATGTGAAAAAATTTCATCTGGAAAAATGATCAGCATTGCTGTACTAATGTATTGTATTTACAGTAAGCACACCATGGAGTGGGCAAATACAGAACAGCAGTCGGTCAGTTGTTAGCTCACTGGGCACTTGTCCAAATACAATTAAAAATGTTGACATTAAGTAATTTAGGGGGTTAATATTAACAACTATTTAAATGCCTCTGCTTGCACTGACCTACGTGCCTCGTTTAAAAATTCTGGTAAAGGTAATAGATTTGACATGTTCACTGTGTAGTGGTTTGTGAAAGGTAATAGAGTGCAACTTTGTTTCTAAAGAAGAGAAGCAAACAAATGCACAATACTAAATATTGTCCTTTTTATTTATTTTCCAGATTAGCACTGTATGTATATGAGTATCTGCTCCATGTAGGAGCACAGAAATCAGCCCAGACATTTTTATCAGAGGTATGTTTCCCCATGCTTTTTTTTTCTTACCCAACTTTCCAGCGTGTGCAAGTGAACTAAATGTACGTGGGTCTAGAATAAGGAGCACTGACAACCTTGAACACCTGTTTATGTTGATCAGCATAGATTCTGATGGTAGCTGCTTTGTCATTTAACACACCTTTGCATAACTATTTTTGCTGTGATTTGTTATCTCTGTTCTACAATTTGCTAACACGGATTAATCTATTTTTTGTAATAAATATGCATGCTAGAGAATGCATCAACAGTACCATTTTTTGTATAACCTTCTTATTGTTGATATCTCATTGTGGATTGTGTACACTTTCAAATTATACAATAATCGTGTACCTTACAACCTGTTGTTACACACATGCAGTTCTCATTCTCTTTGGCACCGCTGATCTCTCTGCATGTTCTTACTATGCTTCCCACCACTTCTTTTCATCTGGCAAATCAATTATGAGTACAACCATTTAGGTTCTGTTTCTTAAGGACTTTTAACTGCTAATGAAATTTTCACCTTTACACAATAGTTACTTGTTTTCACAGTCTTTCAAAGACTTTGCATCATTTGAAGATTGGAGTAAATTATGTCTTTTACAGTTAATCTGAGACACAGAAATTTTGTGCACCAAACATACTGAGGTCTTTTGAGTTTATTACTGGTTTTAATGTTTATTTGATGAGAACATTTAAGATAATAAAATAGTTTGATAGCAGAAGTGAAGAAAAATAGGCAAGATATTTTACTAGGAGTATTTGCTGTTCAGCTGATACTTCTCCAAAAGCTAATGAAATTACTGTGTTGCTGATGACATTTTGGAGGTGGGAGAGAACCCAGGGCATTGTTTGTGGTGTTTATAAAGAATTCACGTAGCAGAGATAAGGAAAAGGGGTAGAATCGTAATTCACGTAGCAGAGATAAGGAAAAGGGGTAGAATCGTGGTGATATCAGTTTATCATAAAGTATGTGTTTGACAGTCGGTTTTCCTCTTTGGTAAAGTAATGGGAAAATAAGAGAGAAAATAATGGAGAATATAATCTTGGCTTTCCCAAAACAGCTGTCATTTGTAAATAAAACACCATGCAATATTCATTTTGCTCATTTTGTTAGGATATATTTGCAAATTAAGCAGTTGTCAGAAGTATAACTGGTGTTACACTTAGGTTTCTAGAAAACATTCAGTACAGGATCTAGAAACTTAGCTTCTGAAAGTAACTCAATCTTCAGTTATAGAGAAACTCTCAGGTCTGAATTCTGAATATGAGAATGTATAAAATCTTTCAAATTAAGACTGATAGTAGCCAAAAGATCGTGAACATTGGTCAGGGACAAATAATAGAGTTGGTGTGAGGTGGGTTGAATTTCACACAAAGCTGTGAGTTTATTTAGCTCATTTCTTAGCAGTGTGGAAGGGTAAATACTATGCTGGCAATACTTGTGAGTGGTTGTATGTTAACCACTGACACAGAGAACCCTGGAAAAAATTACATATGGGTAGACAGGTTCTAGTTGAGAAAACTGTACATTAGTGCAGCTTGGAGAAACTGAAATGCAAAAGTTAAATCAGCAAGTAGTAAAAGAAGATGAAATAGTTCAGAGTAACTCTAAAACGGGATGTTGGGGTGTCAAAGCGGTAAGCATACATAAATTGTCTGAGCTATATAGTAGGCAGTGGTATCTATGTATGTATAAATGACAAAGACTAAAAGCCCTTCCTTTAAAGATCTAGCAAGGTATATGTCTAAGTAATGGAACAAAATTAGGAAAAGCAAGATTTTAAGTTGGAGATCATGAATTCTACTACTAGATAACCCTAACTTGGACGTGGTTGTCGTAAGCTGTCCTATATCTTTTAGTGCTCTTTATCTAGTTTGAATGTTGTAGGACTGATACACAAATTGAAGGGAGAATCTACCCTATGAGGAAAGACTGAAGGAATTATGTCTTTTCTCCCTGGGAAAGACAAGGCTCAGGGAAGACCTCATCACAGTGTTTCAGAACCTAAAGGGTAGCTACAAAGAAGACAGAGGCTTTCTCTTGCAAGGAGCCACATGGAGAAGACAAGAGTCAGTGGGTACAGGTTGCACAGGGAGGGGTTTCATCTTAATACAAGAAAAAAAAAAATTTTGTTTATAGTGAAAACACTCATTTGCTGGAAAAACCTCCTCAGGGATGTGGTAGAGTCCCCATCAGTAGCATTTCATGCAGGCCCCCTTTCTGTATTGGAAGACTGTTACAAGGTCTCCCCTTAAGGAGCCTTCTCTTCCCCAGGCTGAACCAGCCCATCTCTCTCAGCCTGTCTCCAGAGCAGAGCTGCTCCAGCCCTTGGAGCATCTTTGTGTCCTCCTGAACTTTTTACTAAACTGTTCTTATCTCAGGCCACATGTTTTTTGCCTTTTTCTAGTTCTTCTCCCATCCCACGAGGGGGGTGGAGTGACTGAGTGGCTGCATGGTGCTTCATTGCTATCTGGGATTAAACCATGATTGTCCTTTTTGGTGCCCAATGAGGGGTGCCAAAATGGACTGTTGTGGTTTAACCCAAGTGGGCAGATAAGCCCCACACAGCCACTTGGTCCTCCCTGTCCCCAGTGGTATAGGGGAAAGAATCAGAAAAGTGTGAAAACTTGTGAGTTGATGTAAAGGCATTTTAATAGGTAAAGGAAAAATTGCACACACAAGGAAAGCAAAGCAAGGAATTCTCATAGAATCACAGAATGGTTTGGGCTGGAAGGGACCTTAAAGCTCATCCAGTTCCAGCGTCCTGGCATGGGCAGGTACACTTTCCACTAGATCGAATTGCTCCAAGCCCTGTCCAGCCTGGCCTTGAACACTTGCAGGAATCCATTCACCACTTACCATGGTCAGGCAGTTCAGCTACCCCCAGGAAAGCAGGGCTTCATCATGTGTAATGGTGAATTGGGAAGACAAATGCTATCGATCCAAGCATTCCCCCTTCATTCTTTTTTCCCCAGCTTTACATGCTGAGCATGATGCCATGTGGTGTGGGATATCCCTTTGGGCAGTTGAAGTCAGCTGTCCCAGCTGTGTGCCCCGCAGCTCCTTGTGCACTCCTAGCCAGCTCATAGGTGGAATGAGGAGCAGAAAAGGGCTTGATGGTGTAAGCACTGCTCAGCAATAATGAAAATGTGTTATCAGTGTTGTTTGTAGCACAAATCCAAACGTAGCCTCATACTAGCTATCATTAAGAAAATTAACTGTCTACCAGTAAAACCAAGTGCAGTTCTCTTGCGCACAAAAGGCTGCACCAGATGATCTTTCAAGGGCTCTTATAATCTGAGCTGTTCTGTGATTCTACGGTTCTATGAGTCAGTAAGGTCTAGAAGTGCTTTGCTGAACTTTAAAGTACAAGGTGGGCTGTGCTTTGTGGTCCTTGTGATGACAGCCATCAAATCTTCATTGTTTCCATCTCTGAAATGCAGGGCCTAAAGCTCATCTAGCATTTTCCTGGATCTCTTGGTAGCAGTTCTCTTCAGTTTCTTGGCTGTAACTCTGGTATCTAGGTTTGCAAATTTACTTCGTTTCATGGCATGAAGTAACCCAGCAGCTGTATCGTATTGATTCGTGGTACAATTGGTAGAACAGCAAGGGGCAGGCAGAACTAGGTTTCATCTAAATCGTCATTGCTTTTGAGGGTTGAACAGAGCTATGGGTATGGGGTACGCACTTTTTTGGAAGGGTAAAAAAAAAAAAAAAGCAGCTGTTCTGCTCCAGAATCTTCCCTTTGGTGTCACAGCTGCTGCAGTTTCCTTGAAGAGCTGATCCTTATCCCATGCATTTTCTGTCCTTGAAGTTTGGTTCTAACCTTGGGTAAATAATTACGTTAGCCTGGCTGGAGCAGGAAGGTGGGCATTTCCCAGTTAGTCAGTCCCTGGCTATGACCTTAATCAATACAGTTTTCAATGATGGCATTTTTTCCTAAATTATTTTTTTATAATTCGTTCTTTTTAAGTCTCTGTTATCAGAGTGACATCTGCCATGTGAGACAGAAGCATGGAGGTTTTTTTAATTTGAAAAGCGAAACAAACTCCTTCCAAACAAGACGAAATTCTGCATTCCCTTCATGCTTCTTCTCTGAATAATTTTCTCAATATTAAATATGTCCTGTTAAAAAGGACTAGCATAAGGTCTATGAAATGGGTGATTTCCCCATTAGGTCCTCCTTTGAAGAGAAGGATACTGGTTAGACAAAGTGAGGGCTTTCTACACAGACATGATTTTTACTTTCTAAGTGAATGATTTTTCAACTTCATGTACCATTTTTTGTTTTAGTTGTACACTGAATCTCTTCATTATGTTGCTTTTGAAGAGGTACTTGGTATTCCTGGTGATTAATGCAAGTCTTTCCAAGCCATTCCCAGTGCATGCAAGAAGTAAGCATGCCTCAGAGAAGTTTATTTGAAGAGTGTGTAATAACTTTGCAGTAGCTTTGGCTTTTATTTGCATTTTTCATTTTTATAAATACTTTTATCTGCTGTGCTTAAGCAGCAGCTTTAAAAATGGTGCTTTTTATAGATTAACTACTGTTACTTGGTGGTGGTGAGGTTAAATGCCACGCAGTTGGATCATTCTGCTTTACCAACAGAAGTGATAGTGCCTTGAGGTTACCTTTTAAAATATTTTTAAGAGACATTAGTTTTGAATATTTGCATTTATACGATACAGCAAAATTATACTAGGCTACTCCATATGAGTACAAAGAACATTTTAAGGTATACAGGCTGCATATTCTCCTGAAAGCTATTGGCAGAACTTGGATGTGTATAAATTTCTAAAGAATTAGATGTGGAAATCAAGTTAGAGTTGAGAACCAGAGTTTTATTCTCTTTTGGAAAATAACAGCTTTACCAGCGCCTCTGGCAGAATGAACACTATATCTGCCTTTTATAGTAAGCTTTTATGTACTTTTATAGATACGTCTTTAAATGTCTTTCATATTAAGGCTGTTTAAGCATTTCATTAAAACAATCCTCTGTCTGCCATTACTTCTGTCTCTAGAGCAGAATACGGTTTCGGTTGTTTTCTTTTTTTTTTGACAAATTTTTTTATTAACAAAATTGGACAGGAAACAATGCTATGCGTAGTTGTAAGTGGGGAAATTTGGAGTATGTGCAAAGCCCTAGTTTCCACCCAGCGCTAACATGAAACATTTCTTCTGTACAATGTTGTGTGGATTTCAGCATGACTTTCAGTTACTTGCAGCAGAGTTCCTTCAGCAGTTGCATGGGCTTTATTATAGCCCAAAGTATTTTATTTTGCAGTTCAGGAGAAGCTGATGACTACGGCATCAATAAAATGGTTGCGTGATTATCATTAAGACACAACATTTGGGAAGCATTGCAGAGAGGCAGAATGCTGTTCACTATGCATTCTGTTGTTTCATAGGTTCGCTGATTAACAAGAAAAGCATGAAGTCAAGGGTAATAAGAGTTCTTAAATTGCATTTCCTTTGAAAACAGTGTTAAGCAAACTAGGCTTTCTGGGTGGGAAAGAAATCACAGTCAGTGTAGCTGTTCAGGAGGGATTGCCAGCACAGACAAACCAAGCCAAACATTGTCACTGAGTGGTGGGAGAAGGAGTTACATACAGCTAATGTACCTCTAACAGTAAAGCACTCCTTGAGGATTATAGAGCAGTGCCTGCTTTGGATGTGGAGGGAAGACTGCCACCTGCTGAATCAGTTACATTAGTTCCGTATTCTGTTTTAATTTGTTTTCCTTGGAAAATCTTTTAGGTCATTTTAAGAGTACTTTGTAACACTTTTTTTTTTGTTGTTGTTCATGCATTTTGTTCATGCATTTTTGACCTTATAATAGTGCGCATCTCAGTGGAGTGATACAAAGCACATTGTTAACAACATTGTATTCAGAATCTAAATAAAAAATACCCAAAACATGCTGTATTAGAGTAAGCAAACCTTAATTTAAGCATCAGCTATATTAGTAACTGTAATAAAGTGATATGGCTGCTGAGATTGATGATGATTAAACCTTTCATAACTACAAAACCTTTTCTTCTTTTCCTCTTTTTTTCCCTATCTGCATGGATTATGTAATGCTTTTTAGTCACCATCATCAGAAATGTGCACCTCTGTTTTTATTGTTTTGTTTTAGATAAGATGGGAAAAAAACATCACACTGGGGGAGCCCCCAGGATTCTTGCATTCCTGGTGGTGGTAAGTATCAATTTTCTTTTCCTCTCACTTTCAGATATGCCAGCTGCTAGTTCTAGCAGTTGGAGGCAAGAAATTCAGGTAAACATTGTAAAAGGAATATGAAGATGAGGATCAAGAGCCAGTTTCTTGTTAAGGAATGAAAAACCAGAAAATTAGATATGGAAAAATGTACAGATAATACATACAGGAAAACACTGTGTAATGTGCTGATAAGAAAGCCTCTTTGAAAGAAGGTGGTCTGCATATCTTTCTTCACCACCTTTGGTAAGTGGTGCATTTAAGAGATTATTCTACATATCCTAAAAAATTGCATTAAAAAGCCCCGGTGTGTACAGAGACTCTGCATACAGATGTGAGTTTTCTCAGCCTACAGTCCACATTCTAGTCACAAGAATAGGATTTGTCAGAAATTAGCTGAACTCCAGCTATCAGCCTTTTTGGGAGGCAGTGTACATTAGCATGGGCTTGGTGCTGCAGTGTCTGTGTTTGCAGGGTTTCTCTCAGCTCAGAAGAAGGGTAGACATGAGGATGACTTGTAATTTTTTATGCATGGTGGCATGTTCTTACATATACTGGTGTGCAGAGATACACCAGTTTGTGCGTGTAGAATTCCCAAGGAGAGAAGAGCGTTCATAGTCACTGCTGTTTAGCTGTGATGTTTATTAGCTGTCACCTGATGGAATATATCCAGTATACCTGTGTTTGAAAGAATTTTAAAGAGTATGTCCACCTGTCAGGAGTACAAGAACTTAACATTTTTAAAATGGTCCTATACAAACCCAAGTGATTTGTGCAGCTGCATGGAAGGTGTATGTGACACATTCATTGACCTTTCTTTCACGGCTTTTAGCTATGTGACGGGAACCTGTCTAAGAAAAGTGTGTCCCTTGTATCTCTGATGTCTGCATTATCCTTAATTTTGCTTGCCTGCATCAGAGTGCTGATATTGCCCACATTCCTTATTAAGGTGCTGGACTAAGTTACAAAGACTAAACCAATAAAGAAACACTCTGAAACTCTAGCAAATTTTGTCCTTTCAAGTCGTTCTTTCATACACATAGTTTCATTCCACAAACTTTGTGTTGGAACTGATATATGTGTAACTCTATTTGAAGGGGAGAAAGACTAGTGGGAGTACCATAATTTCCATTCACTAACAAGAACATAATCATCTATTTCCTACGCTTGTCCACACACCTGTTTCTCTGGGAACTTTTGTTTAAAGCCCAGTGTCGGACCTTGGAAGAACTCCCAGTTTTCTCTCCAGTTTCTTGCCTTTTCATATTACTGCAAATCCATCCCTTCCCACACTTTGTGATAGTTAATTGCAGCAGTCGTCAGAGGGATGAGATTAAATGCAAAGCTGCAGTAATATACTTTATACACTTGAACTTTGTATATTAGAGTAGCTTCCTGGTCTGTACTACAGTGGTATTAAAGGAATACAGCACTGATTTCCTCATAGAATCAGATATGAGGACTTGACTTCTCATAGATGTTTTGCAAAGCTAAATTCTTTCTTAGAGGCAAGTCTTTTCATCCCTTGGCAAGGAAGTGGTATGTCTGTTTCTATATATGAACATGCGTGTGTGGTGTGCATACACCAAAAAATCTGTACGAGTATTACAATGATCTTCTCACCATCTCTGTATCTTGTTAACTTGCAGTGTATTTTGGGATCTCTACTGTGCAGCTCCAGAAAGACGAGAAACATGTGAACATTCAAGTGAAGCGAAAGCCTTTCATGACTATGTAAGTTTTGTGTGTCTTTACCACACTCTCATTAATTGTATGTATCAATATGATAGAGAAGCATTTTTGCAAAATAGTGGTTCAAAAATGTAGGTATCATATTTATAAGTTCTCATTTTTTTGGGAATGCCTTAGAATTAGGACTTCCTAATACTTCTATTGCCCAGCACCATAATAACTCCTGGAAGCCACCTCAGAAATCAAAGTGCTGTCCTGTGTGCTAATGAAAAATGAAGAACGTCCTTCTGTCCGCCCCACCATGAACACATCAGACTGGTGGCAAAGGTACAGGGCAGATGGAAGCACAGATGTGTCCTGTCCAAATATCTGTCCTCTGCTGATGCTAAAGAAAAAGCAGTTCAGCAGATGGAATTGATCCTCTGGCTTCTGACAGGGTCATACTGACTTAAAGTGTAATTGTTTTTCAGGTACTTTTGTGTCCTGAAGTAGGTATTTTTCATCAGCATAATAAACACTTAGGTGCCATGCAGTAAGTTAAATGCAAAATTATCTGGTCCAAGAGAATGGGAGGAATAAAGAGCAAAATTGTTACACTAGTTTTGGTGCTTCTGAAACTTAGTTCAGATCCCAGCAGAGAGTTCGTTGGCATTTTGCCTGCAAGGACTAATAATAATAATAATAATAATGGTGATGATGATGATTAATAATAATGATGATTATGATGAGGAGGAGGTTGTTGATGATGACAAGAATAATAATATATATATATATAAAAATAAATATATCTAGAAACTAGGGTCCAAAATGTTATAACAGTTTCATGCCACTTTCTCCTTTCTCGTAACATAAGTGGAGCTCCCCAGAGCTGTGGAGCTTCATTTCAGAGTTAGGATGAAATTTGAGTTCCTTCTACTACATGAGCTCCTGTCCATCCGGTGATTTCATTTTTAGTGACAAAATCCTTTGGAGCCTGGCCATGCTTGTGTTTATCTTTCAACTCTGATATTTCTTTCCACTGTCTTGGAAATCCTATCTACTTGCTGCAGAAAAATACTTCTACAGTTAAAATTAGAGTGCCATATCACAGTGTCTTTCAAAAACGAATTTGTTAAAATGGGAATGAATTACCTAAGTGGCCATTTTCCTTTTTCTGTTGTCATAGTCTGATAACATCTTGGTGTCCCACTGTATGTGAGTTAATGTTGATAACTTATTTGTACTTAGAAATGACTTACATTGCAAATGCAACATCAGCACAGCTAGAAGCATTCAGGATATTTTACTTACCGATCAATGCCACTTTAATACCCTGTTCTTTAGGTCATGAGGCTAACTGGTAAAGGAGCTTGGACAATTTTGCACAGTCATGCCTGGGCTACGTTTACCACTAGTGATAATTAACAAATAAAAGGGTGTCAGAGGGAGGAACAAAATTATAAGGAAGTCTTCCACCGACAGAGGTGTGAAGGTCAACCAACTTGGTAAAGCGTATTCCTCAAATTGAAAATAAAGTAACTCTTACAGGTACAGTTGCTGCAATCTTTTTTACCTGTTTCATTATCAGAGCATGGTTTTATTCCCCATTGAAGTATGAATAGTTTTACAGTAATAGTCCATGTCTGCAGGAAATGACATCAGTGAATTGAATCCGTAGAGATCAGAATCCAGAGTATGATGATTGACTTCAGTGAGGAGCATTGTACATTCAAAATATAAAGCAATAAGCCCAAAATCTGAAAGATGTAGATGTTGTGAAATAGTTATGAAACAAATTGATCAGTGAAAAAGAACTTGGAAATCTAAAAGGGAGTGGAGCCTACTATTCTTTAAACTCATGAGAGTTTCATTGATTGCTATTGAATCTAAATTTTGCGATACGTTAAGAATTTGAATAGGTGAAGCAAAATAACATCAAGTAAAAAAAATGTGCTGGCATCACCCTTCCAGTGTTTCTAACTTCTACAGGTCTTGAAATATCACATGTCCTTGTTGCTCAGTTCTGTCTGCATTATGGATGTGTATTATGAAGTATCTGTGTGTGATACAGTTTTGTGATTGGATGTTTATGTTACTGTATAGAGTTAAGTTTGATGAAGGAAAAATAAATCGTGGTATGCTTCTATATGCTTCTAGAAGACTAGCAGGGTTTTCCTTGGACACTGCAATACTGTCCTGAAAGAGAATGCTTGTAAAGTTCCTCCCAATATCAGCTCTGCCTAATCAAGAAAACTGAGTCTCAACTTGTCTGTAGCTAGCAGTCTGTTCTTGGCTATTTGCATAAACAACAGTAAACCCAAATTCTTTTCACTAGCTGTTATTTAAACTTTCTTACATTTATGTTCTTACAGGTTTCTTTCTATAGTAGCTTCATTGTTCTGCAGAGAAAGGGTTTGGAAGTGCTATTTCATTGTGTTCAGCCTGTACTAATACAGCTTTTGATATTTATCGAGCTAATGTGAGAAGAACCTTTCATATCTGACAGCAAGAACATGAAGTGACTGCAAGGTGGAGACTGTAACTGCTTGCAGTACTAACAGTGTTCATTATTACTAAAAATGCAATAAATAGAAAAGCAAAGTCCTTTTCTAACTTTAAAAGGAGGATTTTCTATACTCATTCTGGTGTTTTAAGTATTTGCAAGTCCTCCATATTATCTAAAAGGGATTCTATTTCTATTTTCTACTGAGACTTACTTGCAATTGGAAATGTTTTCTTCTGAGTGAACAAGATTCTGAACTCATTGGGTATATTGATATATTTCAGGCTTGAAAAGTCATGCATGTCATGAAAGTCACTGTGCTGGATCAGGGGGATGGGTTCTGGCCTGGAAGTTTCAATGTAAATGATTTAGAATTAGAAATTGTTCATATTTCAGGCAGCTCAAGAAAAAAGGGTGGTGCTTGCTTACCTAGGCTATTGATACTGCAGCTGTTGTGGTAGAAATAGCTTATCTGGAGCAGAAAAGCCCCTGTGTTTCTTTTCCAGGTACCTATTACTTTTCCTGGAGGAAGACTTCTTTGTGCTTTGAAGTCCTGTGGAAAATCATTTGCATAGATGTTCTGAGACAAACTTTAGCGTTCACTGTAAAATGGGTTTTTCTTTCTTTACCTCTCAATCTCTAGTTAAGATCTTGTTTTTCTGGGTTTTGAACTGAGATCTTCCGTGGAAAGAAGCAGGTTCCAGTGTTTGTCTTGTTTCCTGCCTTCGTTTTGCTTCTTTACAAGCTGAAAACGTACTGGGTCAAAAGGGGATATAAAATGTAAACCTTGTGATTACTTGGAAAAGAAGAATGATTAATTTTCAGCAGCACCCTTACCAATGAACTTCTGGCTGCCAAGTAACCATTCTCCTTTTCCTCAGGTCTGGCTGTTCACTCACATCTCTGTACCCTGGGTTTGGGGGAGTGATGCCTGAAAAGTATTTCTTTATAAGAAGATTTCTCTACATAACAGTTAAGATCTTTTTACAGTCCAGTGTCCCTCTCTCATGCTCCTTACAATGTAAGCTTTGTGATGTTCATGTAAAGAGGGATCTATTAATTCTCACAAGTAGCTTTAGTAAAATCTTGATTATTTTTCAGGTAAGATTTCATAAGTGTTTTCCTCACAGCTCCTTGAAAGATCACTTCTGATGTGAGTAAGGGTCTCTTGTTTGTTTTTGTGGCTCCCAAAAGAATGCCAGGCAATTTGCAGGGTAAGGAAAAAAAACCACATTCATTGCATCAGAGACTGTACAGTCTCATAAGCTGATACCAGATTTCCACCTGACTTGATAGCACATTTTAATAGTAAGCTGTATGAAAGGGAGCTTAGCTTTATGTTGAGGTTGTAGGGTATATTAAAGACTATGCTGTAATCAGTTCTGTCCAGATTATGCCTTCTAACAGTCATAGTGATATAAATCAAATTTTCATAGAAGTTATTTGGCATGGTGTTTTTACATGGCTGGTAAATCTCTTTGTGAGTCTTTCGTAAGAACAAGTTGTATCTCTTCACTTTCCTATATTTTATGATTAAAAAAGAAATTAACCACTTTCTTCCCTGGACCCATCTTCCTTCGGCAGAACTGAGGCATTTGCCAGCCTTAAATGCCCCAACCCCCCTCATTTATCATTAGTAGTACTTAGAATTTGAGAGGTTATGAATATTTTTACATCCTCTTTTTGGACTGAAGATTGCCATGAAAGACCTGGGAGAAGATGTTCTCTGAAGGCATGATTACGTATTAGTTGGCAATGACTGTAAATGTCAAGCCTGACTTTCCCACAGCACAGTGAAACTGTATTCTGCAATGAGGACACCTTTAGTTTAGTTTCATTAAACTGTTTTTTACTTCTGAAACCCACACAGAACTCTCTTAGGTGCAGATTTTTATTAATCTAAATGCATAGAAGCTTACTCCATTTCATAATAATTTTGTTGCTGTATTCTCTTGGTGGCCTGAGCTCATGCTTATCTTAAGTACAGTCTTTTCCAGGCAGTCTACCATAGGAACTCCTTCTCTGCCTTTTGTGTCTCAGGAATGGAAGAACTTGTTTTAGCTGTTGATTTTCTTGCCTTCCTAGCTCTTGCTACTGTGATCTCCTGTAAGGCAGCCTAGGTACAGCAGCTTGTGCTTCTAGGCCTTCCCAGCTTTCTTGCTGAAAATTGAATTCTAGATCTGTTTTCCAGCTGTCTGTTTCTGTCAAGAGTGCATGTTAGCTCCTTCTGCTTAAAACAAAAAATCAGAACAAAAGCTCACAATCATCCCTAAGCACAAGAGATGACAAGTACTGGGGAGGGAGGGAAGGAAGAGATCAGAGATAATCTAAAAAATGATAGATTCAGTGTCACTGATGGGACGAATGCCAAATTTTATTGATTCTGGATCATGAAATATTTTGTCAGCGATGACCAAGGACTGTTGTACCAAAAGCAATGCGTCTTGTCTGAGTTACCTGTCAATTCATTACATGTGTTCTGCGCAGTTGTAGAAGGCCCTTTACATCTTTACTGATCATCACTGTGTCTGTAATTTCAGAATACATTCTTCAGATGTGATTCTTTCTGCTGCGTAGGTACTACTTGTGTCCACCTGGAGAACAGGTTATTTCTTAAAATTAGAAAAAAGTCGCAACCTTTTAAGTAGCGGTATTCTTCTCTTTGTAAGTAATTAGGAAATGAAAAGCATCTCCTTTCATTGTTAAAACAATATCCTTTCCCTTTTGTGTTAATAGCATTTGTCAGCATGAATGAAACACCTTGCTTTGCTGCTCTTTTTATTCTGCAGAGGTCATGTCTCGCTTCTCTGTGTTCAGGTGTACCAATAGTAATATCCTTAGATGTGAAAGCTTAAAGAAGACTAAGGAAGTCTAATGTTTGCTTTGAAATCATATTTGCAACCAAAGCGCTGTAAATCTGAAAAACATGATAAGTGCTTAGAATTCTTATCTTCCTTCAGTTGTCAGTTGTATAGGAACTCTAATGTAAAATGGGGTGAATGTCTTCATGGGAGGACAGCCCTTCTAGAAGGTTTGAACAGTGATTCACAGTCTGAGAATCTTGTACAGCAGCATTGGCAGAATTGTGCACAGGCAACCTTAACTTTTTCAGTCTTTAATTTTACTGCCTAATAGATGTTCTTTAATGCAGTTGCTTGAGAAGGGTTAATTAACATCATGCTCCAACCCCTAATCAAAGTGGACATTACTTTCTGCACAACTGCATTGACTTGTGTCAGGATTTGTTCCACGTTATTTATAGGTGTATCTCAACGTGGTGCACTATTATCTCCAAGACTCTGAAACAGGTTTTGTTTGCTCTTCAGAAATCTTCAGACCTGAGCAACAGGTAATTTCCTTGGATTGTAGAGACCCCTTTTGCAGGAAAATACAGATATATTTTTTTTCTGTGTCCTGTTAAGAAACCCACCAAAAAGGTAGTGTTGTGTTTCCATGCAGAAGGAAGATGTGCTCTTTCTGCTTCCTCCATCCTCCTGCATAATTCCTTTCCATCAACTACTGGATAATACAATGATTAAACTACTCTGTGTCACAGATGTTAAGATGTGATGCAGAAATGTAGTCTATGTAATTTTTTCTCTTTATAGAGGCAGTTTCACAGGTAAATTTGTGCTGTGCTCCTCTTCTTATATGACTAGCCATTTGTTCCAAAGGGAAAAAGCAACATTTCTTCCCCCAGATTTCACCATTTCTTTTTTTTTTTTTTTTTTTTTTTTTGAGTGGAGATTTCATTTTCTCAGAATTTAAAAGTGAAATGGATAATTAGTTTGAGTTAATTGGATGCCTGGGACTGTATGAGGAACCACCACTTCCCCTGAAGGCGGTTTTGCTTCTCTTTCATAGCTCCCAGAGGGAGGCAGTGGACATGTTGAAAGAGTGCCTCTTCTCTGAGAACCATTTTACGCTTCATTTTCATTGAAAACAATAGGAGATAAGGGCCGTTCTAATGAGGAGGAATGTTCTGTGCAAAAAATAAGTACTTATTTAGAAGAAAACACTAAAATATATACACTATATGTAAAACCAATCATGAAAGTTCATGAAATTGGACAAAACTTTGTTTTCTTCTGCTTGGAGGAAAGGGGGAGTATCTGAAGATGCAACTTAAGTCAGTCATCTAAGAGAAAACGTGGAGTGCACAGGTTGAGGTAGAGGTCAGGAGACTAAAGAAAATGTCTGGAATGCCCAAGCTCTTTGCAGTAGTTAGCATTTTATAATATACAGGTGAAATCTAGTTGCAAAATAATGTTTCGTCTCATTTCATGAATTTCGCATAAGGTACATATTTTTTTAATGTCGATAGACACACTGTTTAATTACTAGAAGCTTTACTCCATAATAGATGTTTCTACAGGTTCAGTTCTCTGTGTTTTGATGTCTAGGGTTTTCTTTAAAATGAAAATAAAACCAAGGCACTTATTCTCTAAAGTTATGACATATGTTACTGCCTGGAAGAAGGCTCCACTGGAAATGTTCAACCAGATTGATAGAAATCACAGGATGGTGCTATTTCTTTTCCTCTGTGGTTGCCCTGATGAACAGTTGTTAACTTCAACTGTTTCTCTGAGTGAAGTTGTTAAATATATCAGCCTAAAATTTCAATACTCCTGATGCATTAGGAATAGAACTCTACTGATACTTATTTTTTTTGTTTTGTTTGCTATAATGGATTGTTTCTACTGCCACAGTGAGACTAGTGTTGCAGTTTTAAGTTTTAAACTTTGTAATTTGGAGTGAACTTGAAATCAAGGTTTCAGTGGAGAGAGGACATTGTTTCTTTTACAAATGGAAACTCTTATGCATACTACATTTGCATTTAAATAATTCAATGTATAGAAGTGTAAACCTTGTGGATTTTATATATTCCCTCAAAAGTTGTAGAAACTTTGCTTTTTTCAAATTTATTTTGCTTTTAAGAATGAGAAGATACATCCTTTTGGGAGTTTTAAGTAGCATTGAGAAATGTCCTGTTTATAAACTTTTGTTTATATTAGTTGCATTAAAAAAACATTGTATTTGTTGACATATAAAAACATTATATCTGTTGACATACAGATCATTCTTATTCATTGCACAGTGGACTCAGTATGTTTTTGCAGTGCTCAAGAAAGTTATTAAAGGAGGTTAAGTAAGTTGTTAAGTTGTTAAGCTTAGTAACATTGGGAGTCTTACATTGACTAACAAATGCCCTGAATTTAAAGATCTTCTGGCATTAATATTTAACACTGTGCATAATGCTTTACATCAATAAAGTACTGAACAAACATTTGATCAATAGAGAGCAAATGTTGGATTAAAGCCTTTCAACAACCCACTTCCTCTGCATGCTCTTCTTCCCCCTTGGTATTCTTTCTTCTGATGTTTTATTTTCCCCGTCAGGATTTTGTCTGATGTTTGTAATGCTAAATGATTTAGGTAGCTTCCTATTAGATGCTTGGATTCAGCAGTTCCGATTTAGCTAGTGAGATTTCTCTCTGAGTTAATTAGGAAAAGGTATTTTCAAGGTTCTCCAAAAGTGCTTGCTTCCATATGTACACGTGTGTGTAGCGATGTGCTTGTGTACAGTGCAAGCCGGTACTGCAGCATTCAGTGAAAGTGAGAGTTTTACTTCTGCACAATGTGCCAAACATGGATTTTGTACTAAACTTAACTGCTCTGTCAATAGCAGAAGTGACTCATTTCAGACTTGCTTAACACAGTCCGGGAAAAAAACAAAGGCTTATAACTTCCATCTGCTCCCTAATATGATGAAAGATGAATCTTGGGGATCACAAACTGGGGGAGACATGCAGCTCTTAGTAAAGCAGCTGAACAGCAAAGCCTCACAAGAGGTGAAAAATGAAGTAATGGGGAGGAAAAGCAGGGACCATGGATATCGATGGCTGACTAGAACTGTCACATCCAACCCGTCCACCAAACACTGCACTAAATACAGAGTTACATTATATAACACAAGTCACACGGAACAGATTACAGACTTTTTTAATTTTCTTCCAAATTATCGTCTTAATATTACCAGCAGCTGTACTAACAAGGGTTCTTGAGCTTGCACAATGTCTTCTCTATGTACACGTTTTCTACATACACATGTACGTAGAGAAGGATGAAGATTGTGGCATAATCAGGGAGAATACATCTGAAACTTATGGTGAAAATCTGCTTTGCATTATGTCATTGTATGCTGTTTCTTTGTGACACCTCCTTAAGTGAAGTGGACATCTGCATAGTGCTGACACAGTAGCATCCGCAAACTTGATTTATACCAGTTAGTGAGGGTACCTGTAACAGAACTGAAATGCATCAGTCTGTAACTCATCAGAGGCTAATTTGCCCTGCTGAGAAAGTAGTACTGTGCATAATTCACACCAGAAGAGCTCCATGACCTGTCACAGGAAAAGGAAGACAAAGCTCTTTATCAGGTGTATGATAAATGTTATGTTTTGAGCCATAGAGAATCTGGAAAATGTTTTCCAGTTCTGCTTCCAGGCCTGATTTCTGTAAATGTATTGCAAACCCGGAATTTTAGCCCATGAAATGTGCAAAGTTTAACTGTAATATAGTTAAGGGAATATAATACGTGAGGTGAGTTTTAATGTCGTTTTCAAGAGACAGACAGAAAAGTATACAGATAGTGTGTATGTATGCACAAAGTGGAGTGTGATGTTGCACTTCATAAATCAATTTTACATGAGGAAGACGTGCAGTGAGATTTGTAAAGGCAGACACTCGAATCCCTGTGGAGTACGACCTCATTGACTTTAACACAGATGTTGTGATCTGCCTCTACGGATCTGATGGCAGGATCAGGGACTTTGGCCCCAATCTGGCATTCAATTTCATGGTTGGGTAGCATTTTATGTGTGCATACTCATTAAAATCTCATATATGTTTGCAGTATCAGGATCATAGGAAACAGCATGAATACCATGCGCCGTTTTTGTTTACTGCCCAATTTTAGAGTTGTTCCTCAATATAGAAACCAGCTATTAATTTATTTAGTCTGGGGTTTTCTGCATATTCATGGGCAGAGACCCTTTTCCAGTTCTTCCTATTGAGAAGGAAATCTTAAAATTTCTATTGAAAAGGATAAAACTATTGCAGAGGGGGTTTATGTATCTCTGCAGAAAGCTTTTTACTCCATTCTAGCTGTTAATTTATAAAATTTATTTGTCTTCCCACTATTTTAATTGGTTTATGTTATTCTGTGTACAGCAGTGTGGTGTTTTCTGACTCCTGTTGCCAGCTGCTTTATTTTTCTTGCTTCAGCTGCTTTCCCCTCATTGTTACATGTTGGAAGTGTGTTGGCTTGGGGATTGATGGATCTCAAGAATGTAGCTCCAGCGACTCCTGAGTCAGACCCAGCTGCTGTCTTGGCTTTCACTCGTTCAGAACAGTTTACTTTCCACTAGTTGGATAGTTTAATTTATCATTTGCAGTTACTGCCCTCCTCCCTTGAAAGATAAACAAAATTAACAATAAACAGCCTCCTTTCAACCCTTTCAACTGTCCTTCCTTGCTGTGTAACGGCTGTACCATGAGCATTTGCAGGATCTTTGGTCCTCCTTGACCCTGGAGGGTAGGAAGCCTTCCTCTCAGTGTCTCTGGGGAAGCCTTTTCCTCCAGCATTAAGTTATGGATCTATCAGCATCTTGAGTTTTTGTATTGTCTTTGTTGGTGGCCTTCCTTAATGCTCAGCTGTGGTGATCTCTTGGAGCTGGGCAAATTCCAGTAGTCAGCTGAACATAACGCTATAAATGGAATTATATGGTACGTTCTTTGTATCCCAAGGAGTATTCAGCCAATGCTTTGCTATGAAGCTTCTTCCAGCTTTATCAAGTTCGAGACTTAATTCGTTGTCATTTTAGCAGCAACACATAGGGAAAATTGGTATTTCCTTTTCCCCTTAATAGGAAAGAAAAGGAGCTCTTTTACATATCTTTAGTTTTTCCTGATAATTTGCAGAATTTATTCTTCCTGGAACAAAGCTGGTATTGTTAATAAGTTCTTTTTGCAGCACTACGGAATGTGGAGGGTCTTGTGGAAGCTTCTGTTCACTAAATCATGTTCTTAAGGAGCTAAGCTTTCATTATTTTTTAAAAAATATCTGGTTTAGCTTGCATGATTGCTCAGGAAATATGACTTCAGTGAATGATGGAAAATGATTAGGTACAAAAAAAAAAGAAATTGACATTGCTTATATTCAGTTTCCTGAAATTCAGAGTAGCACAAGAAGATGGTATGGAAGGTGTGTCCAATTTCAAAAGATGGCTTTAATAGGTTTCTAATGTTATATGCTGTTACCAGATGTCGTCTCATCCCATAGTAGTAGATCTAGAACCTTTATAATTAAGAAAGGTATTTTTTTATTATCACTTTTTTAAACTTTCTGTTTTCTTACGATATGTGTAATACTTTTATGGAGTCTGTTCTAGATTCTTTTTAAGAGCCTGGGTTTAGTTCTTAACATTTTCTTAAACTTTAGCAGTTGCAACTGAATTGTCTGTCCAAGGTGGCTGCTTCAGGCTGAGCTCATTTTTCCCAGTACTTTTGTGCAGAAACGGCTGTCTGAGTGTTTATAAAGATATCTCTAGATGGATGATCAATGGAATGGAAAAATGAGTTGTTGAACAGCACTATTCCTTTTGGTGGAACCATTGTGTTTTGTCAGGAGAAAGGAAGGGCTGAGGTCACTTGCCCACCACAGCCAATGTGATCTCTGATGAGATGATACTTCTGCATACTGGAGGCATTATTAGAGGCTGGATTACTCTTTTGTAAATTACCTAAGTACTCTATTTGTAAATATCATTCTTGCACTCCATATGCTTCTCCCTTACCACCTCTTGTGCTACAGGATGAAGTTGTAGGGCGTTGCAGCCTAGTCCATCTATGGACCAAGGGGCCCAAAATGAAAAAACCCTGTACATGATCATGTACTTCCCAAGTGATTCACCATGCTCACAGACCATTTTTATAGGAAAAGTGGAGATTTGAATCCCTAGTAGTTGTTTCAGGAAAATGGTGGTCACCAGTACCCTTACTGTGAAGCAGAGCATGAATGATTTTCTGGTGTAGTGCAGCTTGTAGTGCCTGGTTTCTGGAGCTGTACTGAAGAGAAACTGCAGTCCAAGCTCTGAACAGCAAAGCTGCAAAGAAATGGCACTTTTGGGAAGAGTTAAACAACTATGAACTTGGATTTAACAAAACAGGCTGCAATTAGCAGTTAGACATCTTGTAAGCTACATGGGGGCAGAGCTGAGGTTTCTAGAAAGTTGGTTTTGTTGGGTTTTTTTAAATACCTATTATCAGCTGTATTGTATTTAAATCCCACAGTAGGCACACAAATTATGTTGTCTGGAGCCTTCACATCATTCCAGAAGACACTTTGATTCTGCTACAGCCTTTGAAACATTGTCAGTGACCATGTCATGTCCATGTTTCTGTGGATTAGACAGCCTACCACATAGTGCATTTGCTGTTGAGCCGCCTGTGACCTAAAAACTTCAAAATAAATGGAAAAGAAGAAAATTACAACTTGAAATGTTTATTTATTTTGAAATTTCTTCTTAATTTGTCAACTAACCAAGATGCAAAATAAATTAATCTTGATAGCTGAAAAGGTAGTTGAGTGACAGTATGTGCATTGCAGTGCACTCCAGCTACGCCAGCTATTCTGTTCTTGTGAGCCACAGGGGATTGATGTTAATGAGGTTCCTGTCTCCTGTTCTCTGGGAGTGGGATTTTGTGTAACTTGGGCCCCCGCTGGTTCAAAAACAGAGCTGGCAGAAGCAGCAGAGGATGTTTTGTTAATAGCGTTAACTGGAAACGGCCCAGTTAACATTATTAATGTTATTACCGTCAAGCCTAGGTTTGAATTATGGTTAAAACCTCTGGTTTTGTTATGCATCTTAAAAATACTTCCCAAAGAGAGCAGGAGCTGGAAGAACTATTAATTTGGGCTCTGATGATTTTGATGTTATGAATTAAATCTCAGCTATGCATGCCTAAAGATTGGCTAGGAG